>VZQC01015540.1:400464-453389 GCA_009823505.1 Rhizomys pruinosus | reverse complement strand
AAAAAAAAAAAAAAAAAAAAAAAAAAAAAAAAAAGGGCACATTTATTTTGCCTGTCTTCAATTCTTACTGGCAAGTGCATCTACTCTATGGCTGCCACTGCTTTTGCCATCCTTCAGAAACATGAGATACAGCTTTTCAACCTTCCAATATGGACTGAAGACTCACGTCTCTCCAACAATCCTCCAAACTTTCAGTGCCAGATGGAGACTGCTGAGACATCCAGCTTGTGGACTGAGCAACTACTGGGGTTTCAGCCTCTTCAGAGTATAGACTGCCATTGTACTACCCAGGATGCGTCATGGAGGCCAGTACAGGAAGATCAAGATAGGATGTGATACTTATTGGGCCTCATTTGGTGACCACAGGAAGGGAAGACCCCAGTGTGAAGCACAAGGCCAGACTTGATGGTTGTTTGGGCTTGCGAAGGAGGAGACTTCAAACACTTTCTTAAGGAAAACATGACATCTTTCAGCCTAATAAAGAAAAAAAAAGAAATCATAAAAAAGTCTCTGACCAAAACAATTTACACTTCCAAGTGACGGTCCATCATTGAGAGAACTCAAGGGAGGAACACAAGCAGGGCAGGAACCTGGAGGAAGAAGCAGAAACCATACAGATGTGCTGCTTACTTGCTTGCTTTCCCTAGCCTGCTCAGGTCATTTATTTTTAAATTTTTCCTCATTTATTTACTTTTGTTTTAGGCATATGAGTATATTGTCTGCATGTATGTAAGTGCACTCATGTCATGCAATACCCATGGAGGCCAGAAGAGGGTGTTGGATACCTTAGAACCAGAGTTACAGACAGTTATTAGCCACCATGTGGGTGCTGGGATTTGAACTCAGTCTTCTGCAAGCCATCCCTCCAGCCTCTCAACTACTTTTCTTATACAGTCCAAGCCCAACTACAAAGGGATGATACTGCCCACAGTGGGATGGGCCCTCCAAATATATTACCAATTGAGAAAATGCCTCCCCAGACATGGCCATAGGCCAGTCCAATAGAGAAAATTCTTCAACTGAGGTCCCCTCTTCCCAGGTCTCTTTAGATTGCATCAAGTTGATGAAAACTAACCATCATATCCTGTGAGTCAGGAAATCCAATTCTAAATATGTACCCAAACGTAAAGCATACACTTGTTCTCCCAAAAGTATTTATTGAAGTGTTAACAGCAGCATTACTCATAATAGCACCAAATTGGAAAAGAACCCAAATGGCTCTGTATAGTAAACTGAAAAAGTTACTGTGGTATATTCATTTAATGAAAAGGTAAGTAATTATAGAACTAAGCAAATAAAAATAAAGACAATAACATGAATAATTTCTCAAACAAAATGCTGAGATAAAGAATCCAGAAATAAAAAGAGTACAGGTCATAGGATTCCATTTATATAAATTTCAAAATGAAGGAAACTAAAATCCCTAATGAGAGGTTGGTTAGTGATTAAACTTAAGGGAATAATGAGTACAAGGGAGTGAAAGAAGGGCTTCTTTGACTCTGGAATGGTCTGCATATTGACATAAGTACTGATTACATGACTGCGAGAATTAATTGAGTGTGCACTAATAACCTCTTCCATATGCATTTCAATAAAATTATATTAATTATACATATTTACATATCTCCACACCCAATTACATTCAGCATAAACTTATAATTCACCATACATATCAAAGAATCCTACATGGTCATAATGAAACCCATTACTATGTACAAATAATTTATACTAATAAAAACATTAAAATCATGGAAGAGGAGGCAGAAGAAACATAGAGCCACAGGGATAATATACACCTTCTGCTAACTAATGCACTCTAGACATGATAGGGAAGCTGCACCAATGACATCTCTACAGTGTGATAGTCTAACAAGTTCTGCATAGCAATAAAACCAGTTAATATGCTAAAGTGGATGGGAGGAATGTCACTGGATCCCACCTCATGATAAAGAACTAGAGACAATCAATGGAACTTGAGAAAAGAATAATTAGTTTTCTCCAGGGACTACCTCCCTGAGAAGTTATTTAATCCCAAAAGGACAGCCCTAAACTCAAGTATACATGAGCACCATAAAATGGACTCTGTGCATTATATATACATATATATGGAACAATAGCAATCAAAGAAGAGGACAAGTAACTGAGAGGACATGGAAGGATTTGCTGGGAGGCTGAGAGGGATTGAAGTCATGGAAAAACAATACCCATGTATGAAATTCTCAAAAATAAAAAGATAAATAAAAATAAAAATACTTTTTTAATTTTATTTATTTTTGTATGTGTATGAATGTACTGTCTGCATGTAGGTTTGTGCGCCCGTGTTGTGCAATGCCGCGGAGGTCAGAAGAGGGTGTCGGAGTCCCCTGGAACTGGAGTTCTCCTGGAATTGGAGCTACAGATGGTTCTCAGCCGCCATGTGGGTGCTGGGGATCGAACCCGGGTCCTCTTCAAGAGCAGTCAGTGCTCTTAACCGCTAGGCCATCTCTCCAGCCCCAATAAAAACATTTTTAAGGTCACCATTAAAAAAAGAACCCTGAGGGGCTGGAGAGATGGCCTAGCGGTTAAGAGCACTGACTGCTCTTGCAGAGGACCCGGGTTCGATCCCCAGCACCCACATGGCCGCTGAGAACCGTCTGTAACTCCAATTCCAGGAGAACTCCAGTTCCAGGGGAATCCGACACCCTCTTCTGACCTCCGCGGCATTGCACGACACGGGCGCACAAACCTACATGCAGAGAGTACATTCATACACATACAGAAATAAATAAAATTTTAAAAATATATTTAAAAAAGAACCCTGAGAAGGAGTAGGTATGAAAGAGACTATTAGGGGGTGGAAATGACTAAAATTAATTACATACGTATATGAAACTTTCTGAGAATAAAAATATATTTAAAAAGTAAAGGGTGAATTAAAATTTATGTGGAGGTTGGGGTGGGAATCCCACATGAGGATCTGGAAGATGGCTCAGCTGGTAAACTGCCTGCCACAAAAGTATGAGGACCTGAGTTCAAATCCCCAACACCCATGTAAAAGCCATAGATGACAGTATATGTCTGAAACACACATGAGGGGTTGGAGAGGGGACAGGCAGATCCTAGGAGCTTTATCCAGCCTAACCAGTTAGTTAGCTCCAGGTTCCGTGAGAGATTCAATAAAATAATAATAATAATAATAATAATAATAATAATAATAATGTGAACGATGATTAAAGAAGAGACCCAACATTGATCTCTGGCTTGATGCACACCCACACACATGCATGAGCACCTACATGGTCATGTGCACACACCCACATGAACACAAACATACACACCACACAGGCACATGAGCACACACATACAAAGAGTCCTACTTGTAGCAATAGGAATCCGATATTTGGGGGATCACAATAAGGCAGGGTGTAACTAAAAAGATAACTCAAGGTAACCTAGATTTGCCATGTTTTGAAGAACGATCTTACCAGTTGGAATGAACTTGAGTGAGAAGTTTGGGGACCTAAATAAATGCCTGAAAATGGGGAGGTAGCTTATGTATTGTTGCTAAAATTCCTTTGCGGGGGGGAATAAACAACACCCACCTCCTCCTCTTCCTTTGGTCCTAGCAACAAACCAAGGTACAATTTTGCAAAACTATGGTCTGAAAAACCAGTGAGTTTATTAGGCTTATTTACAGAGAAGTGGGTGAGGGTTTACTTGCAGGAGTGTGGGTACTCCTCCCCCTCCAAGGCTGCACCAGAAAGTCTTCACCCAAGCATGGATGATGGCTTCCCCATAGCCACATAAAATGGCAAAAGATCCTCCCTAAGCTTTCCCAGACTACATATTCTTAGCCTCTCCCATAGTCCACATGAAATTAGGGCCAACTCGCTGGTTGGCAGGTGTGGCTGGACTCTTACGCGACGGTCCCATGACTCTCTCTGTCTCTCCTTTCATGTGGCACATGACAGTTAACAGGCTACACTGTGACATTCCTACAAGCAGGCACAACTGAGCTCCAGAAGATGGCGTCTGTCTGACTGTCAGAGGACAATGCTACAGAACATATATAGAGCCACTAGTCATGATATGGCCTGAGTTTTGATACGTAAACCATTTTTTTGGAACTTGCAGGTGTACAAACTATAAAACTAATTTGGAATTTTGACTTTCTTATTCTGGATTCCTGTAGCAGTTACTACCATAACTTGTATTATTGCATCACATACTATTCCCTCAAAGTCTAGTAAGTCCTACTGATCTTCATATTTCTAACATCTGAAACAATGAGTAGGGTATGGTAAAGATGCTTCCGGTGTTTAACTAATAGTGAATGGCATCAATAATGAAGAAATCATAAAGGTATATAGAAACAATCTGGCACTATTTGTCCTGTGTAATGTTAAAGTCAAAATCATAAAGACAGGAGTGTAAAATTTTTTTCTAGAGCAAACCACAGTCTCCAGCTGTGGTACAGTAAGCAAGAAGAACCCAGAATTTCTCCTTTTGGCAGCAATTATTACAAATGCCAGGTGAATGGGGACCAATGGAGCAGGTGGTGACACGTTCAAATCACAGCCCAGCTCTAGGCAAGCAGCAGCTGCTAAGAGTTCCTGCTGGCCTGAGTAAGTCCTCCAGACACAGGCAGCCAAGAGCAGCCTTAGTCAAAATCTGCCAACGGTTTTCCCATCTGTTTGCCTCATGCTATTTGTAGCACTGCACACATCTCACAACCAAGTGCACTGGGACTCTTGCTCCCAGACCCAGAGCATGATCCTGCTCAGATGTTCTGTATCTTGACTCTGTGAGGCTAGAGTTGGTGACTGGCAACATGATCGTTACCTGAGCTCTTACACTAATCCAGGTCATTAAATAAAGAGGAAAAGTTTTAAGGTGTACCAAATATGTTTTTCTCATCTCTCCACCTTCTTCAACATTTAGATTTTGTGTTTATTGGTTTCCTGATTTTTCAAGACAGGGTATCAATAGGTAACCTAAGCTACTCTGGAACTTGGCAGGTAGACCAGGCTGGCCTTGAAATTGTGATCCACCTGCCTCAGCCTCCCAAGTGCTGACACTACAAGACTGCCATCACCATATCCAACCAATATTTACATTTAAAAATATCTCTCCACTGTAGGGTAGGCACTGTATAGAGCAGAAATGTAAGCATTAAAAGAGCTACAAAAATATTTAGCTTCCTTGGAGCTTCTGAAAGATCATAAAAGTGGGCAAGACTATAGGAGGGTATAGATAGGGGAGGGCATCTAAATATGATTAAGAGGTATTGTGTGAAATGCACAAACATTCAAATATATATATAAAGTATTTCACTCAGGCCTGGTGGGTCACACATGTAATCTCAGCACTTGGAAAGCAGAAGAAGCAGAATCACCAAAACTTTGAGGCAAGCCTAAGATATAGAATGAGAACCTGTATCAGAAAGAAAGAAAGAAAGAAAGAAAGAAAGAAAGAAAGAAAGAAAGAAAGAAAGAAAGAAAGAAAGAAAGAAGAAAGAAAGAAAGAAAGAAAGAAAGAAAGAAAGAAAGAAAGAAAAAAGAAAGAAGGAAGGAAGGAAGGAAGGAAGGAAGGAAGGAAGGAAGTTATTTCAACAAAAGAGAAAAGGTCATCAAATATTCATTCAAGTATCATGTTTAAGAATGGGAGCAGAATTGATGGTTGTTTGGGCTTGCTGAAGGAGGAAACTTCAAGCACTTCCTTGGGGAAAACATGACATCTTTTAGCAAAAAAAAAAAAAAAAAGAAAGAAAAAGAAAAAAAGAAAGAAAATCCTCCAACTCAGGTGATGCGGTGTAAGTTTATGTTATTTATTTATGTATTATTTATTTATTATTATTTTTTATTTGGTCTTTTTTTTTTTTTGAGACAGGCTCCCTGTAGCTCTGGCTGTCCTGGAACTCACTCTGTAGACGGCTGCCTCAACTTCAGCAGAGATCCCGCGGATACCTCTGCCTCCCAAGTGCTAGGATTAGGTGGCGCGCACCACGCCCAGCGCATGTATTTCATTCTCTGTATGTGTATGGGAATGTACTGTCTGCAGTGCAGATTGGTGCAACCGCGTGTCGTTGCAATGGGCCGCAGAGGTCAGAAGGAGCGGTGTACGGATCCCTTGCTGGAAATTGTTCTCCTGGAATGGAGTTCCAACGTTTCTCTGGCCGCAATGTGGTGCTGGGGAATGAACCCGGGTCCTCTGTAAGAGCGGTCCGGCTGCTCTTAACAGCTAGGCATCGATCTGCCAGCCCAAAGAAAATCCTCCACTCAAGGTTGATAGGTTTATGTTTGTATGTATAGTTATTTATCTAATATGATATATTAGGAGTAGATTATATTGACTTGCGAGAAACAATGGGGAATTTCCATGTTAAAGAATCACTCGTATTTTAACCACCTGTCTTGAAAAGACCACCAAAAAAGAAATCACTCCTGTATTTGATGACTTTTTTTGTAGTACAAGTTTCATTTATGTCGATTTGTGATGACATGTGTATATAATAGGTTCAACTTAAAAAATTAAAGAAAAGACGAGAAAACAGCCAGGGCGTGTGGCGGACGCCTTTAATCCTAGTACTTGGGAGGCAGCGCGGCGAGCTTATGGAGTATCAGAAGCCAGGCTGTTCTACATGTGAGTGGTACCAGTAGTCACCTGGCTAAAGAGAGCACCTGTCTCGCACAAAACAAAAAAAAACTCTACAATCAGGACTGGAGAAGGCCTAGATGTTATAGAGTTGCCAACTACTGCTTGCAGAGGACCCGGGTTTTGATCCCCAGACCCCATGGCAGCTGAGAACCGTCTTATCTCCATTCCAGAGGAGTCAGCACCCTCTTTCTGAAACTCCCACGGTGTTCCATGACAACAGTTGCAGCAACCTCATGCAGACAGTACATTCATACCAAGGCAAAAATAAATAAGTTTTTTGTAAAAACTAAATGTTCATGATAAAACCTATTCATCATTTCTGAAGATTGGTGTCATGACAATAGTTCTGAACCTACAATATTATGAAGATGTTTTGTAAAGTGGAAATGTGATAGTAGAATGATAAGAGCATCTAAGGCAAACTTAAAGTGGTATCTATTCTCTGATTGCCCATCTGTTACAATAGGTAATGAATATAGAGTAGGAAGTTGGAAAAGAAAAATTAGGATAAAATATTTGTTGATGCTTGATGCTCTTTGGGACTTAGGATATTTTTTTCACTGCAGAGGATCACAGGATATTGCTAAACTGAAGGGTCAAATAATGGTCTATCTCTGAATCTGTTTTACAATAATATTATCTTTTTGTTATCCATTTGAGTACATCAATTTAAAAACCAACGGAAAAGAACATATAAGGAAAAGTTGGAGATTTCTATTTTAAAACGTCACTCTTCCAGTGACATTCCTACTAGTGTCAAGAACATGTGTTTCAGATTTTCTTTTTCAATGATGTTTCAGAATTTCCTATACAAAGAGACTTATTTTTTCTCACAATCGCCACTCCATCCATCCTCGCAGGCTCTTCTATACCCCCCACACACCACACTTTTTCCCTTCCCAATTCCATGTAAACCGCGAGTTCCCTTGGTGCTGCTTATGTTGGGCATTGACGTTTAGGACCCCACCCATTGGTGCATGGGCATCTATGAGGGGGGGGTCAACAGACACTCTCCCATCACCCAGAAGCCATCAAAGAAGCCAGCAACTCATCAGTAGAAGGGTGAGATTCTGTGAGCCCTTCCCCCTCCATGCTGGATGATGAGCCATTTCCCAATCTTCATGTCAGAGAAGCTTCTTTTCGCAGTAAATGGAAATTAAACAAGGAGACTACAACTGAAATCAATATGCCTAAAAGACTGGTGGAGTCTCAATGGTAAAGAAAGAGGACATCTATTCCACCCTCTCCCCCATTCGAGTGAAGAGGAAAGAAAGAAGCAGAGCTCTGGAAGTACTTTGCAAAACAATGTTTACCAAATATACAAAAAGTACTGTTGCACGCATGAATGTACAGCAGCTCATCATGTCAAGAAACCTACACACCGGTGAAACCATTGAATTCTTTTTTCTTTTTTTTAATTTTATTTGATTATGTCTTCTGTGTATGAATGTTAACTATCATGAAGTAGGTAGGTGCACCTGTGTTGTGTGCAATGCTGTGACGGTCAGAAGAGGGGGTCAGATCTCCCCTGGAACGGAGTTAAAGATGGTTCTATTAGCCACCATAGTGGGTGCGGGAATTGAACCGGGTCTCTGCAAGAATGCATTCGGTGCTCTTAACAGCTGAGCCATCTCTCCAGCCTTGAACCCATTCATTTGCTATCCTCTACCTTTATTCTTATTCAGCAGTGTCTCCATAGTAGCAAGTGCTCCATAAATATTGGTGAATCAAGGAGAGGAATTGTTCTCCATTGATGACATACCAAAAAAATTGCATAAAGAAAAAAAAGACAAGAACAAATTAGCAACATTGACAAATCATTAATAATAGGGGCTGGAGAGATGGCTATGCCTGCAGGAGGGCTAGCAGTTTCATTTCGCAGCACCCACATTATACTATCAACCATCCATACACGCCAGTTGGCATGGGAGCGAGCCTTCTTGTGGGGCCTCGTAGGCACCACCTGCCAGGCACATTTCGTACAGCAAGGCAAATCACGTTCAGCACAAAAAAAACAAATAAATAAACAACTTTAAAAGATTTGGTTAAAAACAAAAAGAAAAATAAACTATGTGAATGGATTTCTTGGTGTGAACCCTTCGCAAAAGTAGACCTTGATACAAGAATTTGAGTGCAAATATTCGATTAAGAGACAATGTCAGGAAGCTCTGTTGGAGAGACATACCCAGGAAAAAGAAGGAAAAGAAGCTACATGAGTGTGCATTATTAGTAATGCAGGTTACCACTGTGAGCAAGTGAGGCTTACTTCCCACTTATGTACCTTCAGTGTAAGCTGCATAGCATATCTGCAGAGACATCTGACTGAAAGTGAAGTGAGCTAACCGATTTCATCATTCAACCAGCTTTCCAACCATAATTAGCTTGAGCACTGGCCCCTGGAGAATCTCTTTACCTAGAATTTTTAAACTATTTATGTTATATTTTATCGTTATGAGAAAATTGCCCTGAACGTTATGTAAGTGATCCAGGATGTCCATTCAATCCCTGCAGAGGCCAGAGGAAGGATATTAACCGGAACTGGAACTGTTAATGGTCGTTAGCTGCATGTGGGTGCTGAGACATAGAACTCCAGTTCCGCTTACCGAGCAGACATGCTCTTAACCCTCGCAGCCATCTCTCCAGCCCTTAACCCCCCGGATTTTAACTGAAATCTAAGCAGAGCACCGAAGTTCAGTACGACTATCATAACTTACCTCAGGGGGTTGATGGGACACAATAGATTTATCAGCACCACACCTGACACTTGATGAGTCACTCAGAAATTGATCATTTGAGTTGTCTCTTATGGGTTAGGAATTGATGAAATACAAAACTGCTCTTTTTAAGAATATCCTAAAGTTGTTTGAGAGTTTATATATTGCTGGAAATCATGCTTTGTCAATGTTTCCACGGTGACAAGTTTGCACTCCCAACTCTGTGTGATTTCTCTTTCGACTTCCTTGATTGTTTCTTTTGATAGTACCAGGAATTTTCATATATAGAGCTAAACATTCAAAAAACAAAGAAGAAAGAAACAATTGACCCACTCAAATAGATCGAGCAAAGACCTAGAACGAGACTTCACACGGTGAGGAATTAGAGTAGGTGAGGAAACACCTTAACGAACGTGTTCAACACATCGCCATACTAATCTTTAGAAATGCAAATCAAATCCACTTTATAGATATCATCTTCTCAATCAGACTCGCCCTAGGATCAAGAAAACAAATGACTACCAAGTCGGGAGAGTTGTGGGAAAGGGGAACACTCAATTCACTGCGGTGGGAATGTAACTCCCTACAGTCACTATGGGAAAGCGAGATGTGGAGAACCTTGGCAAGACTGTGGAATGAACTTATGCCACCCGGAACCAGCCGATACCACTGCTGTGCAGTCCCTCAAGATTTACCACCCACCGCAGAGATACATCGCGCGGTCATGTTTATTGTCAGCCTCTCTTTACAATAGCAAGGAGCTGGAACCCAACCCACAGGAGCTACCCACTTACCATCCTACTAGGCATGTACACCCAAAGACTCACGCCCACCCGCAGAGAGTACGTGCACGGTCATGTTTATTCAGCTCTCTTACACAATACAAGGAACGGTGAACCAACCCAAATGCCTCTCAACTGATTGAGTGGATACGAGAAAATGGTGGTAACATCTACAATTGGAGTTTAGCAGCAGTAAAAGAAAGAGTGACATCATGGAGCTTTGGCAGGAAAAACGGCTGAGCTAAGGAAATCATGCCTGAGTGAAGTCAGTAACAACAGTCCCCAAAACAGAAATAAGACATAATGGTATCCCTCACCTGTGGATTTGTAGTGCCCATTACCTAGTTGTATTTTCTGTGCATGGCCCCTTAGATTTTGTCCAAGTAGTGGCGGTGAGACATATTGGAAACAAACAACCAACAGAAAGGACTGCTCCCCGCCACCCAAAAAGAACTGACTGAAACAGAGACTTCTCTCAAAAACATCACACTTCTACATGGAGATTTTGAGAAAGACTGAGAAAATAGATGAAAAGGGCTGTTTGGGCAGAATACATGATCTCTGGTGGGGGGGGGATAGGGTGGGGGGCACCGTTCTAGATTTGATAAGCTTGTACAAACATATAACAAAGATTGTTGATGTTGATAAAAATGTAAATTATCCAACTCACTAGTGAAAAGCAGTGTGGAGAAACCCTAAAAGACTCACAAGAGCTTGCTACCTGAACCCAGTCATACCACTTCTGGGTATATACATACTAAGACTTCATCTCTACTTCAGAGATATTTTCATATGCACAGCCATGCTTATTGCAGCTCTCGTTCACAATAGCAAAAGAGCTGGAACCAACCCCAATTGCCCCCCAAGCTGATGGAGTGGTGCGAACAATGATGGTACATCTTACGTACGAGTGTCTCACAACTGAGCTACTCGAGTAAAAAAGGATGACATCATGAACTTTGCAGGGAAATGGATTGTAATGAGAAGATGATCATGTTAAACTGATAAATCACACAGTTCCAGAAAAAAAAAAGGTATAATCCTCATCTGTGGATGCAAGCACCAATACTAGTTGTAAAGGCAAACTGAGGAAACATTAATGTTTATTCCTTTGATCTGAAAACAACTGTTCCTCTTATATTGTTGAATCCCTAGAGGAAAAAAAAATGAATAGTCTAAAAGTCTAAAGGGAGACTGGAGAAAGCAGAGCATGAGCCAAGTCTTGGGGCTGTATTGCACAAATGGTGCCCGAGGGGGAAAAAAAAAAAAGAATCTAGAGCTCTAACAAAATCCAATCTATTGTGATGATAGATATTTTTCATTCAGAAAACAGGTGTTCCCAGTTAGCTTCAACTGTCACTTTACACAGCCCGAGAATCATCTCAGGGCAGTCACAGATGTTCTACTGGCCTGTAGACACTCATTGAGGGATTGTCTTGTGGATGACTGAAGATTGATATGGGATGATCCAGACCAACTTGGGCCGCACCATTCACTCAGACTATACAAGAACGGCTAGGAGCATGACCAGGGAGTGAGCCCATAAGCAATATTCCTCGTCATATGCTTCTGCAGCCAGTTCCTGCTGGAGTTCCTGCCTGACTTCATCATTAAAAGGGACTGTGATCTTAAAGTACAAATCAAATAGACCCTTTCTTCTCCAAGAGTTGTTTTGACCACAGCAATGCAAAAGTAACTAGAACAAGACGGAAGGAATAAACTCTGATAGGCAGAATAAATGGAGATTTGGAGATTGCCTAGCACCTCAAATCAAACTCTAATCAGAAACATTTGGAGACATTTGTTCTTAAACAGATTATGTGAATGGTAGTCCTTTTCTGTGTGTAATAAAGGAGACCCTTGCCCACGAAGGATGAAGAATAAAGGAGATGGGGGTAGAGGTAGGTCATGACAAGATAGACCTTAGTTTCTCCTGTTAAGAAATTTGGAGAGTATCCCCTGTTATCGCCCCAGCCACACACTGGCATTAGAACAGTTAGAAGGGGCTTGGCATGCACTAGTAGGAAAGCTATGTTCTCCAAAGCTTTGTTCGACTACTCGGGAACTTGAGGATTAACTGGCAGGAGACAAGCCACAGTCACTGCATGACGATCAGACCCTTATCGCCTCCACAGCAGTTCTAGATGGCAGAGGGGCGGGAGAAAAGCAGGGTGACAGAGAGAATACAGTCCATATTCTAAGGGAAGACACCGAGTAGGGAAGATACGAGGCCCCCCTTAACTTAGTTCCTGAGCTGCTTCTGGAAATCAGAGCCCTCCGGCTAGTGGCTCTGGGCTGTGCTGTCCCAACGAACAGTTGTTGTATGATTTTTTTTTTCTATCACCCTAGAGACACCAGAGCATGTCAGGGGATCTCAGGGACTCGGAAGAGTACATCGTGTCCCCCCTAATTCTCAGCAATTCCTGCTAATTTTCACTTGACACATAGTGGAAAGAGCCCAGAACTTAACATGAGGTCAGTCTCATAGCCCATTTCCTCACTGTTCTCCATTCCTAGCTGTGGCACTGCCGGTAAGTTCGTTATTCTTCCTCACTTTAAGCCATAAATTGTCCTCAAGGGGCTGGAGAGGTATCCTAGTGGTTAGAGCACCGATGCTCTTGCAAAGGACCCGGTTCGTCCCCAGCACCCAGCACCACTGGCGGCTAAGAACTGTCTCTGCTATGGAGCCTCGGCTCATATTCCAGGCGAAACTCTCAGTTCCAGGGAATCCGAGACTCTCTTCTGGACCTCCACGGGCATTGGCACGAGCACCGGTGCACAAACCTACATGCAGACACATTCATACTCATTAAATACAAAATTATAAAATAAATAAATAAATAAAAATAAATAATAAAATAAACACAGTGTCCCTCATGAAGCTCAGCGATGAACACTAATTTGGTCCCCACCAAACGTCAGGCAGAATATCTGGATTATTAAAACCCTGCCAAGTAGGTGCTAAATGTGACGATACAGAATGGGAAAAAAAAATCTGATAAGGAATACCATGTTCTCTAAGTATTGCCCAGCAAAGTAAGCAGCAGATGCTAATTTGAACCCAAAGAATACAAGCCCCAGGCCCAACCTATTAACTACTGTGTTGCTTACATTCCTCAGTAGGTTGAAGGAAAGTACCTGATGATATGGAACTTATACTCTATTTTATTCTTTTAAAAGATACGCAATGGCAGGGCATAGTGGTGTGCCTTTAATCCAGCGCAAAGAAACGAGCAGATCTATGCTGTAGAAATCAATTGCCAGCCTTGTCTATATATTGAATTCCAGCAGCTGAGGCTACTAGGAGACCTGTGTCAAAAGACCAAAAAAAGAAAAAAAAAAAAAGTAGCATGTTATGAAAAGAAACTTGGAACTACATACTCAGACTAATCTGAATCCCTTTTCGTTGGTGTGTGGTCCTGAGCAAATTACATTTTCTCTCTGAGCCTTACTTTCCTAAAACTGAAATAGGAATTATAATCCCTATGCCAGAAGGGTACTGGATATGGGAATGTACCAGCATGATATTTGGCACTTGCAGTGTGCTCCATGTTAGTTGTAACCCTCTACCTACTCACGTATATGAAGAGCATTGAAATTGCTCTTCTACAAACATTCTAACAAAAGGACAAACTGGACCAATAAGGGCCATCCAGTTATGGTAACGGGCTCTCTCTGGAACTTCTTTGGGATTTTTCCTTATGGAAGGAAATAAAAAACCAGCGATAAGCATGTTTAGTGAGGTACCCCAATCTATGATAAATAACAGTAAGACAGGATGGGCAGACAAGGAACAACTCGGAGCTCTTTTATAAAATCAACTGTGTAATCTGCCAAATTCTCCTTTCTCTCTCTGAACTAAATCTACTGCAAAGCTTATTTAACCTCTGAGAATTAGTGATAATCTGCAACATGATGCAGAGCTTTTTAAAAAACTGTGTTCATTTCAAATTTCAAATGCTTTAAGACAAGTTCGCTTTCTTCTTTCATCTGAGACAAAGTCATCATTCAAACCCTAGAATGACTGTTACCTCTTTACCCCCTGCCACTACTAATACATTTCATAATTAATGTTTACTGTAAAGAATGAGCCTATTGTAGCACTGCACTTTAGCAAGGCTTTTTACTAAACTGTTTTCTTGAGAACACAGCATCTTCTCATAAAGGAAACAACTCCCAAGGTCTTTTTTTAGAAACCTCTATTAGAATGTGCTGGCAAGGATATAGACAGAAGGAACCCTTATGCATTTGGCTGATGGACATTCAATAACTAGTCCAGACAGTGTGAAATCATTGAGTGGTGGTTCCTCAAAAAGTAGAAGTAATGACTTCAGCTATATCACTACCTGGAACCCAAAAGGTACTGCCAATCAGTCAATCGACAGAGATACTTCAACATTGTTGTTTACTAGCACTAGCCACCAACAACTCAGTGATGGATCTTCTTCTCTCCAACCTAGGTGTCCAACAACTAGAATGCATAAGAACATATGTTTTATAGATATAGACAATGGAAATTTTTCGGCCATAAAGAATGAAATTGTATTGTTTTCAGGCAAATCAATACAACCGGAGAGAATCCTACGGACAAATTAAAGACAATATAGGAAAAAAATTCTGTCTTTTTTTTTCTAGTATGAAGTTTCTAGATTTTTATATAGAACATCATAAACTCCATTGTATTGTATTATCTGACAAAAGTACGAAATAGGAAAAACTCTATCTTACATGAACAAAACGAGTCATTAAAACACAACGAGGTTAGAGCGGGTATAGAGGACAAATGCTCACTCCGTGATAATATAGTTTTATGTTACATGAAACATTACACAACGAATTGATAGTAAAATGAAAATGGAAACACCCATTCACAAATCACTGTTGTTTGAGTCATAAATGTCGCGCATCAACATTTTGCATTCTTTAGACGATACATTTACTTAGCTTTTTTGATCATTGCACTTGGCCATTTTCACATTTAAAGAAGACTTTATTTAGAATGTAAATGCAAACAACAAATACGCACTGACACAAATACCATGTAGGCTTACCATTAGCCGTTACTCTAACAGGATTGTCACAAAACCCTGATGAAAATTGTCAGATTTAGGCATAGGATTCTAAGATCTAAAATAAATTAATGTTATAGTTTCATTTCTCCCTAGACCCCCAGCCTAGTCTGAGGCAACTCCAAAATATGTTAGTTATTTCTTCGTCAGAATTCAAAGCAGCTGTAGTTAATAATTAACTTAATAAATTTCAAACCCATCCCAGTTGTGCCCCCAAACTAACACAGACTGGCTTCAAACCTGGGATACAATTCAATTTCCTAACTATGAGCTAAATATTAATAGAGAGTTGTGTGTGCTTATTCCTCCTAATTGAAAATTTCCCTCCTGAAGAGCAGGGAGGTTCAGAGTACTCAGGAAGCTTCTGAAACCTAAAAGTCTCAGGAAGCTCATAATGTTCCAAGACTCAGAAGCCATTCTCAATAGGGTTATATAAGCAGTAAACCAATTGCTATGGACAGAGGTGACAATCTTCACAGGAGCGCCTGCAAGTGTGGACAGCCGAGTCTCTAGGAAGTAGCTTTCATTCTGGAGTATGGTGTTTCCAGAAGCTGGACTTGGAAGTCATCTCTTTGATCTAGTGGCCTTATGTAGAAAAACAGACACTTGCCTTGTCACCTCAGAGAAATCACACACATGGAGTGAAAACTGTTGACAGATAAACATACCTATTAACCAGTATTCACACCATCCAGAACCCTGTCCTCTTGGCATGAGAAGTTTGAGGCCTACCCGACTAACATCATTTAGTAGGCTCTGGCCCCTGGGAATGTTTTCATCGTGTTAAAATTAAGTTGATTACTTACTCCAGACTCTTCACTGCAATTCCATTCACAAATCAACATTTTCAAGCCTAGCCAGAGTTAAAAAGCAGTCTAATGGCCAGAGAGACAGAAAAGAAAAGACTGAGCTATTATGAAGAGAATGTCAAACTCATGACTCCCTTAAGCATTGGACCAATATGTGAATTCCCGCCTCAAGGAACGAGCCACAACAAAAACTTCCAACAGGTTGAGACATCCCTAACTCAAAATACTAAAGTCTAAAATGCTATAAATCTGACAAGAGACCATAAGTAGTAAAATTCTGCACTTGACTTCAAATGATATCTCATAGTTAAAATCTTAGTGCATTAAAAATGTATCAAATTACCTTCAGGTCTGTATGTAATGGTGCATATAAGAAATAAAATTAGTTTATCATGTTTTAATATGAATTCGTTCCCTAGTTACTTTCTATCGCGATGATAAAACACTAGCCAAAACAACTCAGGAGGAAAGGCTTATTTTATCCGTATGTCCTCCCAGGGTCTCACTGAGGGGGGAAAAAGTCAAAGCAGAACCTCGGAGTTGGAACTGAACTACAGACCACGGAGTGACACGCGCTACTGGTTTGTTATCCCTCCGACCCAGTTCAGACTGCTTTCTTATCTTTTTTTTTTGTTTTTTTTTTGGCTTTTTCCAATCCAAGCTTTTCTATATAACACAGGTCATCTGCCCCAAGATAGCACCGCCCCACATTGGGCTGGCTTTCTCCCAATCATCAACCATCAAGAAAATGACCCACAGATCAGCAGGGCCAATTCCAATGGAGTCAGTTCCTCATTTGAAGCTCTCCTCAGCCAGGTGTATCAAGTTGAAAAACAATTTACTGGCACATCCCCAAGATAGTATTATGTACATGCAAATAATCCAAAATCAGAAAGATTCCCAAAAATCCAAAACCCTTCAAATATTTTGGATAAGAGACTTTCAACCTATATAGAGTTCCTCAAGGATCATTTAAATGTGCTAAAGAAAGTTGGATGAGATTCACTACTTTGCCAGTACTTCGTAACTTTAATTGGAACCATGTTCTTAACCAAAGAGGAAAGTAATTCAAATGTTCAACCAAATTAATAACAACTCCAGAGCAGTGGTTTTCTGAATATAATCCCCAGACCAACAGCATCAGTGTCTGGGAGTTCCTTTGAAATGCTAAATCTCATGGAATTGGGAACTTCATTCTTTGAAATGCTAAATCTCATGAAACTGGGAACTTCATTCACACATTATTCTTCGGATGATTCATATGCCCTGTTCTAAAACTCTGATGCCAAAAGTAAAAAGGAGTCTAACCCTCCTATATAACTTCCTACTTTCTGGCAGGAATGCTATTTATTTTGCTGAGGGTTGACAGGGAATGTTGAACACATACATATACACTTGCACACATACTGGCCTTTCCTTTCCCACAGAGCTGCAGCTCCAAGTGAACAAGCTGTTTCCATGACACCAAACCCTTCATTTGTAGCAGATACACCAACCTCCCAGGAGCATGATAGCACAATGCACCATTTCATATTTATTGTATTTGGGGGCTGCTGTGGTCACTCAAATTCTACTCTTGGAAAAGAAGCCTGTGTGGGAACTCAATTAAAAGCAAACACTTTAAGTGTAAAAGAGGTCTTCCTTTTCCTCCTGTAATAGGGCACTCTGAATGATTCTGTGTTTACATGTCTTGTCATGTGAATCTATCTGAGATAATAATATGAAAGGCTATGGAAAATAATTGCACAACTTTGAGTATATAACCTGGCCATCTAGTGAATATTTTTCTTTTCTCCACCACAGTCCAGCCATTTGTCTGCGTAATAATATATTATTCTAAAATTGGATTTATCTTATGCTCTGAGCATGTGGGTTTTTTTTGCTCATTGCTTTTGCAGAACTGGTACTTAACAATATACCAACATGAAGGAACGAACTACAGGAACTGGATTGGCAAGAAATCCATTTGCTTTAGCAGCAGGCTGGAAAGACAATGAATCAAGTCCTAGCTTCTCCCTTAAAAAAATTCTCAAAATGTTTACCTCCACAGCTTTTTGAAATTAATTACACAACCAACAAACTTAAAGGGAAACAACAGTGTGCTTAATGGCAACCACTTAAAAATAGCCAAATCTGTCCTGACGGGAACAGAACGAATTCAAAAGTACAGAAAGGAACCTGTGTAAAGAGGGCAATTAAGCACATACTTAATGGAGCTCACATCCACAATACACAGGTTTCAGATGCAAATCGGCTTCGCTGGGAGAACTCAGGCAGGAGCTCTTAGGAACTCTTCATGGCATTTTCTAGCCCATGACACCTACTAGGCTTTCGCCCNGCTCCCTGTAGCTCTGGCTGTCCTGGAACTCACTCTGTAGACCAGGCTGGCCTCAAACTCACAGAGATCCGCGTACCTCTGCCTCCCAAGTGCTAGGATTAAAGGCGTGCGCCACCACGCCCAGCATTTATTTATTTCTGTATGTGTATGAATGTACTGTCTGCATGCAAGTTTGTGCACCCGTGTCGTGCAATGCCGCAGAGGTCAGAAGAGGGTGTCGGATTCCCCTGGAACTGGAGTTCTCCTGGAATTGGAGTTTCAGACGGTTCTCTGCCGCCATGTGGGTGCTGGGGATAGAACCCGGGTCCTCTGTAAGAGCGGTCGGCGCTCTTAACCGCTAGGCCATCTCTCCAGCCCCAAAGAAAATCCTCCAACTCAGGTGATAGGTTTATGTTTGTATGTATATATTTATATATGTATATATTGAGAGTTATATTGAAGTTGGAGAAAAAATGGAATTTCCATGTTAAAGAATCACTGTATTTTACCCTGTCTTGAAAAGACCAAAAAAAAGAATCACTGTATTTTGATGCTTTTTTGGTATCACAAGTTTCATTTATGTTATTTTGATGCTATGTGTATTATAAAGTTCAACTTAAAATTAAAGAAAAGAAGAAAACCAGGCCAGGCGTGGTGGCGGACGCCTTTAATCCTAGTACTTGGGAGGCAGAGGCAGGCAGATCTTTATGAGTTCAAGGCCAGCCTGGTCTACATAGTGAGTTCCAGGTCACCTGGGACTAAAGAGAGACCCTGTCTCAAAAAGACCAAAAAAAACTCTAAACATCAGGACTGGAGAGATGGCCTAGTGGTTAAGAGTGCCAACTACTCTTGCAGAGGACCCGGGTTTGATCCCCAGCACCCACATGGCAGCTGAGAACCGTCTTTAACTCCAGTTCCAGAGGAGTCCGACACCCTCTTCTGAACTCCACGGTGTTCCATGACACAGGTGCACAAACCTACATGCAGACAGTACATTCATACACATGCAAAAAATAAATAATTTTTTTAAAAACTAAATGTTCAATATAAAACCTATTTCATCATTTCTGATATATTGGTTCATTACAATATTCTGAACCTACAATAATTATGAAGATTGTTTTTAAAGTGGAAATGTATAGTAGAATGATAAGACATCTAAAGCAGAACTTAAAATTGTATCTATTCTCTGATTGCCATCTGTTACAATATGTATGAATATAGATAGAAGTTGGAAAAGAAAATTAGATAAAATTATATTTGATGCTTGAGCTCTGTGGGACTAAGGATATTTTTTTACTCAGAGGATCACATAATATTGCTAAAACTGAAGTGTCAATAATGTGTTATCTCTGAATCTGTGTTACAATAATATATCTTTTGTTTCATTTAGTACATCAATTTAAAACCAACGGAAAGAAACTATAAGGAAAGTTGGAGATTTCTATTTTAAAATTCACTTCCATGTCACAATTCCTCTAGGTCAAGAACTGTTTTTCAATTTCTTTTTCAATGTATTGTTTCAGAATTTCCTATACAAATATAATGTATTTTTCTCAAATCGACTCCAACTCCATCCTCTCAGGCTCTTCTTATACCCCCCTACACACACACTTTTCCCTTCCAATTCCATGTAAACCGCTGAGTTCCCTTGGTGCTGCTTATGTGGGCATTGACGTAGGACCACCCATTGGTGCATGGGCAGACTATTAGGTGTCAACAGACACTCCCCATCACCCAGAAGCCATCAAAGAGCCAGCAACTCATCAGATAAGGGTGAGATTTTGTGAGCCCTTCCCCCTCCATGCTGGGATAGCCATTTCCCAATCTTCATCAGAGAAGCTTATTTTAGCAGTAAATGGAAATTAACACAGAGACTCACAACTGATCAATATGCCATAAAAGACTGTGGAGTACTCAATGGTAAATGGGACATCTATATCACACCCCTCCCCCCTTCATAGTGAAAGAAGGGACAGAAAGAGCCAGAGCATGGAAGACTTCTGCAAAACAATGTTTACCAAATATGACAAAAAGTACTGTTGCACGCATGAATGTACAGCAGCTCATCATGCAAGAAACCTACACACGGTGAAACCATTGAATTCTTTTTTTCTTTTTTTAATTTTATTTATTATTTTATGTGTATGAATGTACTATCTGCATGTAAGTAGGTGCACCTGTGTTGTGCAATGCTGTGGAGGTCAGAAGAGGGTGTCAGATTCCCCTGGAACTAGAGTTAAAGATGGTTCTTAGCCACCATGTGGGTGCTGGGAATTGAACCCGGGTCTTCTGCAAGAGCATTCGGTGCTCTTAACAGCTGAGCCATCTCTCCAGCCTTGAAACCATTCAATTCTTAATCCTCTACATTTAATTCTTAATTCAGCAGTGTCTCCCATAGAGCAAGTGCTCCATAAATATTGGTGAATCAAGAGAAGGAATTGTTCTCCATGTGACTATACCAAAAAAATTGCAAAAAAAAAAAAAAAGACAAGAACAAATTATCACATTGAAAAATTAATAATATAGGGGCTGGAGAGATGGCTATTCCTGCAGAGGGCTAGAGTTCATTTCGCAGCACCCACATTATAGCTATCAACCATCCATAACTCCAGTTTCATGGGATGCGATGCCTTCTTTTGGCCTCTGTAGGCACTACCTGCACAGGCACATTTACGTACATGCAGGCAAATCACTCAGCCAAAAATAAACAAATAAATAAACAAATTTAAAAGATTTTTTAAAACAAAAGAAAAAATAACTATGTAAGGATTTCTTGGGTTGAACTCTTGCAAAAGTAGACCTTGATACAAGAATTTGAGTGCAAATATTCGATTAAGAGACAATGTCAGGAAGCTCTGTTGGAGAGACATACCCAGGAAAAGAAGGAAAAGAAGCTGACATAGTGTGCATTATTAGTAATGCAGGTTACCACTGTGAGCAAGTGAGGCTTACTTCCACTTAGGACCTTCAGTGTAGTCTGCATAGCATATCTCAGAGACATCTGACTGAAAAGTGAAGGAGCTACCGATTTCATTCACCAGCTTTCCAACCCATAATTAGCTGAGCACTGCCCCTGGAGAATTCACTTACCCTAGAATTTTTAAAATATTTTATTTATTATTTTTTCTGTTTATGAGAACATTGCCTGCATGTATGTAAGTGTACCAGTGTCATTCAATCCCTGCAGAGGCCAGAAGAAGGCATCATATACCCTGGAACTGGAACTGTAGATGGTCGTTAGCTGCCATGTGGGTGCTGAGAATAGAACTCCAGTTCCCTTCAAGAGCAGACAGTGCTCTTAACCCCTGAGCCATCTTTCCAGCCCCTTACCCCAGAATTTTAACTGAATCTTAAAAGCAGAGCACGAAGCAGGTAAGAATCATAATACTTACCTCAGGGGGTTGATGGGACACATAGATTTATCAGCACCACACCTGACACTTGATGAGCACTCAGAAATTGATCATTTGAGTTGTCTCTTTGGTTAGGAATATGATGAATACTAAAACTGCTCTTTTAAGAATATCCTAAAGTTTTTTGAGTAGTTTATATATTCTGGAAATCAATGCTTTGTCAAATGTTTCCACGGTGAAGGTTTCCTCCCACTCTGTGGGATTTCTCTTCACTTCCTTGATTGTTTCTTTTGATGTACAGAATTTTCAGAATATATAAACTATTCAAAAAACAAAGAAGAAAGAAAACAAATGACCCACTCAATAGACAGAGCAAAGACCTGAACAGACTTCACAAGTGAGGAATTAGAGATAGGTGAGAAACACCTTAAGAAGTGTTCAACATCACTAATCATTAAGGAAATGCAAATCAAAACCACTTTAAGATATCATCTTACTCCAATAAGACTGGCTAGGATCAAGAAAACAAATGATACCAAGTGCTGGAGAGGTTGTGGGGAAAGGGGAACACTCATCCACTGCTGGTGGGAATGTAAACTCGTACAGCCACTATGGAAAGCAGTGTGGAGAACCCTTGGAAGACTTGGAATGAACTTGCCACCCGACCCAGCCATACCACTCCTAGGCATGTACCCTCAAGACTCACCCCACCGCAGAGATACATGCACGGCCATGTTTATTTCAGCTCTCTTCACAATAGCAAGGAGCTGGAACCAACCCAAATGCCCCTCAACTGATGAGTGGATAGAGAAAATGTGGTACATCTACACAATGGAGTTCTATGCAGCAGTAAAGAAAGATGACATCATGAGCTTTGCAGGAAAACGGCTGGAGCTAGAGGACATCATGCTGAGTGAAGTAACACAGTCCCAGAAAAAGAAATAACAAATGGTATCCCTCACCTGTGGTTGCTAGTGCCAATTACCTAGTTGTATTTCTTGTGCATGGCCCCTTAAGCTTTTGTCCAAGCAGTTGGGCATGATGCATATTGGAAACAACAACAACAACAGAAAGGACTGCATCAAAGAACTGACTGAAACAGAGAACTTCTGCTCAAAACAGTCAACTTCTACATGGAGAATTTTGAGAAAGACTGAGAAAGAGATGAAAAGCATGTTTGGCAGAATACATGAGCTCTGGTGGGGTGGGGGGATAGGGTGGGGGGCACAGGTCTAGATTTGATAAGCTTGTACAAAATATATAAAAAGATGTTGATAGTTGATAAAATTTAATTATCCAATCACTATGGAAAAGCAGTGTGGAGAAACCCTAAAAGACTCAAAATGAGCTTGCTACCTGACCCAGTCATACCACTTCTGGGTATATACATACAAGACTCATCTTACTTCAGAGATACATGCACAGCCATGCTTATTGCAGCTCTCTTCACAATAGCAAAGAGCTGGAACCAACCCAAGTGCCCCTCAACTGATGAGTGGATAGAGAAAATGTGGTACATCTACACAGTTCTATGCAGCAGTAAAGAAGGATGACATCATGAACTTTGCAGGTGAATGGATGTAATGAGAAGATATCATGTTAAATGAAGTAACACAGTCCCAGAAAAAAAAATTGTATACCTCATCTGTGGATGCAAGCACCAATTACCTAGTTGTAAGGCAAACTGAGGAACATTAATGTTGTATTCCTTGTGATCTGAAAACAACTGTTCCCTTATATTGTGAATCCCTAGATAGGAAAAAAAATGAATATCCTAAAGTTCTAAAAGTGGGAGACTGGAGAAAGCAGAGCATGAGCCAAGTCTTGGGGCTGTATTGCACAAATGGTGCCCGAGGGGGAAAAAAAAAAAAGAAGTCTAGGCGTAACAAATCTCTTTGTGATAGCATCATTTTCAATTTCAGTAAAACAGGTGTCCCAGTTAGCTTCAACTGTCACCTTTACACAGCCCAGAATCATCTCAGGGAGTCACAGATGTCTACTGGCCTGTAGACACATCATTGAGGGATTGTCTTGATGGATGACTGAAGATTGATATGGGATGATCCAGACCAACTTGGGCAGCACCATTCCTCAGCTATACAAGAAAGCTAGCTGAGCATGAGCCAGGGAGTGAGCCCATAAGCAATATTCCTCCATGATTTCTGCATCAGTTCCTGCTGGAGTTCCTGCCTGACTTCATCATTAAAAGGGACTGTGATCTTAAAGTACAAATCAAATAGACCCTTTCTTCTCCAAGTTGCTTTTGACCACAGCAATGCAAAAGTAACTAGAACAAGACGGAAGGAATAAACTCTGATAGGCAGAATAAATGGAGATTTGGAGATTGCCTAGCACCTCAAATCAAACTCTAATCAGAAACATTTGGAGACATTTGTTCTTAAACAGATTATGTGAATGGTAGTCCTTTTCTGTGTGTAATAAAGGAGACCCTTGCCCACGAAGGATGAAGAATAAAGGAGATGGGGGTAGAGGTAGGTCATGACAAGATAGACCTTAGTTTCTCCTGTTAAGAAATTTGGAGAGTATCCCCTGTTATCGCCCCAGCCACACACTGGCATTAGAACAGTTAGAAGGGGCTTGGCATGCACTAGTAGGAAAGCTATGTTCTCCAAAGCTTTGTTCGACTACTCGGGAACTTGAGGATTAACTGGCAGGAGACAAGCCACAGTCACTGCATGACGATCAGACCCTTATCGCCTCCACAGCAGTTCTAGATGGCAGAGGGGCGGGAGAAAAGCAGGGTGACAGAGAGAATACAGTCCATATTCTAAGGGAAGACACCGAGTAGGGAAGATACGAGGCCCCCCTTAACTTAGTTCCTGAGCTGCTTCTGGAAATCAGAGCCCTCCGGCTATGGCTCTTGGGATTTGCATGTCCCAACGAACAGCTGTTGTATGATTTTTTTTTTTCTCCCTCCTGAGAGATCACACAAGCATTCCAGGGACTCAGGGACTCGGAAGAGTACATCGTGTCCCCCCTAATTCTCAGCAATTCCTGCTAATTTTCACTTGACACATAGTGGAAAGAGCCCAGAACTTAACATGAGGTCAGTCTCATAGCCCATTTCCTCACTGCTTCTCCATTCCAGCTGTGGCACTGCAGGCAAGTTCGTTATTTCTTCACCTTATAAAATAGTGTCCTCAGGGGCTGGAGAGGTATCCTAGTGGTTAAGAGCACCGACTGCTCTTGCAAAGGACCCGGGTTCGATCCCCAGCACCCACATGGCGGCTAAGAACTGTCTGTAACTCCAATTCCAGGAGAACTCCAGTTCCAGGGGAATCCGAGACTCTCTTCTGACCTCCACGGCATTGCACGACACCGGTGCACAAACCTACATGCAGACAGTACATTCATACTCATACAAAAATAAAAATAAATAAATAAATAAATAAATAAATAAATAAATAAAACAGTGTCCTCATGAAGCTCAGCGATGAACACTAATTTGGTCCCCACCAAACGTCAGGCAGAATATTCTGGATTTATTAAAACCCTGCCAAGTAGGTGCTAATGTGACTATACAGAATGGGAGAAAAAAAAGTCTGATAAGGAATACCATGTTCTCAGTATTGCCCAGCAAGTAAGCAGCAGATGCTAAATTTGAACCCAAAGAATACAGCCCCAGGCCCAACCTATTAACTACTGTGTGCTTACATTCCTCAGTAGGTGAAAGGAAAGTACCTGATGATAGTGGAACTTAATACTCTATTTTATCTTTTAAAAGATAGCAATGGCAGGGCATAGTGGTGGGCCTTTAATCCCAGGCAGAGACAGGCAGATCTCTGTGAAATCAATGCCAGCTTTGTCTATATATTGAGTTTCAGGCCAGCTGAGGCTACAGGGAAACCTTGTCTCAAAAGACCAAAAAAGAAAAAAAAAAAAAGATAGCAATGGTTTACTGAAGAAAACTTGGACTACATCTCAGACTAATCTGAATCCCTTTTCGTTGGTGTGTGGTCCTGAGCAAATTACATTTTCTCTCTGAGCCTTACTTTCCTAAAACTGAAATAGGAATTATAATCCCTATGCCAGAAGGGTACTGGATATGGGAATGTACCAGCATGATATTTGGCACTTGCAGTGTGCTCCATGTTAGTTGTAACCCTCTACCTACTCACGTATATGAAGAGCATTGAAATTGCTCTTCTACAAACATTCTAACAAAAGGACAAACTGGACCAATAAGGGCCATCCAGTTATGGTAACGGGCTCTCTCTGGAACTTCTTTGGGATTTTTCCTTATGGAAGGAAATAAAAACCAGGAAAGATGTTTAGTGAGGTACCCATCCTTATGATAAATAACAGTAAGACAGGCTGGGCAGACAAGACAATAGGCAGCTTGTTAATATAATCAACTGGTAATCTGCCAAATTCTCCTTTCTCTGACTAAATCTACTGCAAAGCTTATTTAACCTCTGAGAATCTGTGAAATGCTGCACTATGACAGAGCTTTTTAAAAAAAATGTTTCATTCAAATTTCAAATGCTTTAAGACAAGTTCGCTTTCTTCTTTCATCTGAGACAAAGTCATCATTCAAACCCTAGAATGACTGTTACCTCTTTACCCCCTGCCACTACTAATACATTTCATAATTAATGTTTACTGTAAAGAATGAGCCTATTGTAGCACTGCACTTTAGCAAGGCTTTTTACTAAACTGTTTTCTTGAGAACACAGCATCTTCTCATAAAGGAAACAACTCCCAAGGTCTTTTTTTAGAAACCTCTATTAGAATGTGCTGGCAAGGATATAGACAGAAGGGAACCCTTATGCATTGCTGATGGAAATTCAAACTAGTCCAGCAGCTGTAGAAATCATTGTGGTGGTTCCTCAAAAAAGCTAGTATATGACTCAGCTATATCACTCCTGGAACCCAAAGGATGCCAAGTCAGCAAATCACAGAGATACTTGCACATTGTTGTTTACTAGCACTAGCCACAACAACTCAGTGATGGGACCAACCTAGGTGTCCAACAACTGAGGAATGCATAAAGAACATATGTTTTATAGATATAGACAATGGAAATTTTTCGGCCATAAAGAATGAAATTGTATTGTTTTCAGGCAAATCAATACAACCGGAGAGAATCCTACGGAGCAAATTAAGACAATCTTAGGAAAAAAATTCTGTTTTTTTTTCTAGTATGAAGTTTCTAGATTTTATATAGAGACATACATAAAATCATGTATGTATATATGACAAGAAAGTAGAAATGGAACTATCTTCAGGAACAAAAGAGATTAACACAAAAGGAGAGGGGTATAGAGGACAAAATGCTCAATACGTGAAAATATTTTTATGTTACATGAAATCATACACAACGAATATATAAAATGAAAATGAAAATCCCATTACAAATCATGTTGTTTGAGTCATAAATGTCCGCATAACATTTTGCATTTTTATGACGATACATTTACTTAGCTTTTTTGATATTGCACTTGGCATTTTCACATAAAGAAGACTTTATTTAGAATGTAAATCATAACAACAAATACGCACTGACACAAATACCATGTAGGCTACATTCCTTACTCTAAACTAGGAATTGTCACAAAACCCTGATGAAAATTGTCAGATTTGGCATAGGATTCTAAGATCTAAAATAAATTAATGTTAATATTTTCATTGTCTCCCTAGAACTCCCAAAGCTCTATCTGAGGCAACTCCAAAAATATGTAGTTAATTTCATTCTCAGAATCAAAGCAGCTGTGTTAATAATTAACTTAATAAATTTCAAACCCATCCCAGTTGTGCCCCCAAACTAACACAGACTGGCTTCAAACCTGGGATACAATTCAATTTCCTAACTATGAGCTAAATATTAATAGAGAGTTGTGTGTGCTTATTCCTCCTAATTGAAAATTTCCCTCCTGAAGAGCAGGGAGGTTCAGAGTACTCAGGAAGCTTCTGAAACCTAAAAGTCTCAGGAAGCTCATAATGTTCCAAGACTCAGAAGCCCATTCTCTAATATTATATGAGCAGTAAACAATTGCTAGGACAGAGGTGACTCTTCACAGGAGCTGCCTGCAAGTTGGACAGCGAGCTCTAGGGAAGTAGCTTTCATTCTGGAGTATGTTTTCCAGGAAGACTTGGATGGAATCATCTCTTTGATCTGTGCCTTATCTAGAATAAACAGACACTTGCTCTTGTCACCTCAGGAGAAATCACACAATGGAGTGAAAACTGTTGACGTAAACATACCTATTAACCATTATTCACACCATCCATAACCCTGTCCTTTGCATGAGGAGTTGAGGCCTACCCGACTAACATACATTTAGTAGGCTCTGCCCTGGGAATGTTTCATCTGTTAAAATGTTGAACTTACTCCAGACATCTTCACTCAATTCCAATTCCAATCAACATTTTCAAGGACACTAGCCAGAGTTAAAAGAGCAGTCTATGGCCAAGAACAGAAGAAAGCTGAGCTTATTATGAAGAAGTCAAACTCATGACTCCCTTAAGCATTGGACCACATATAGTGAATCCCGCAAGAACGAGCCACACAAAACTACTACAGGTTGAGCATCCCTAATCTGAAAATACAAAGTCTAAAATGCTATAAAATCTGACAAGAGACCATAAGTAGTAAAATTCTGCACTTGACTTCAAATGATATCTCATAGTTAAAATCTTAGTGCATTAAAAATGTATCAAATTACCTTCAGGCTGTATGTAATGGTGCATATGAAATAAAAATTAGTTCTCTGTTTATAATTGAATTCCTTTCCTAGTTACTTTCTATCGCTATGATAAAAACACTGCCCAAAACCAACTCAGGGAGGAAAGGGCTTATTTTATCGTATGTCTCCCAGGGTCATCACTGAGGGGGAAAAAGTCAAAGCAGAACCTCGGAGTTGGAACTGAACTACAGACCACGGAGGAACGCTGCTTACTGGTTGGTTTACTCCTCCAGCCCAGGTTCAGACTGCTTTCTTTCTTTTTTTTTTTTTTTTTTTTGTTTTTTCCAGACAGCTTTCTTATATAACACAGGATCATCTGCCCAAGGATAGCACCGCCCACATTGGGCTGGGCTCTCCCACATCACTCAACAATCAAGAAAATGACCCCACAGATGCAGCCACAGGCCAATCCAATGGAGTCAGTTCCTCATTTGAAGTTTCCTCCACCCAGGTGTATCAAGTTGATAACTAATGTTATCTGGCACAATCCCCAAGATAGTATTATGTACATGCAAATAATCCAAAATCAGAAAGATTCCCAAAAATCCAAAACCCTTCAAATATTTTGGATAAGAGACTTTCAACCTATATAGAGTTCCTCAAGGATCATTTAAATGTGCTAAAGAAAGTTGGATGAGATTCACTACTTTGCCAGTACTTCGTAACTTTAATTGGAACCATGTTCTTAACCAAAGAGGAAAGTAATTCAAATGTTCAACCAAATTAATAACAACTCCAGAGCAGTGGTTTTCTGAATATAATCCCCAGACCAACAGCATCAGTGTCTGGGAGTTCCTTTGAAATGCTAAATCTCATGGAATTGGGAACTTCATTCTTTGAAATGCTAAATCTCATGAAACTGGGAACTTCATTCACACATTATTCTTCGGATGATTCATATGCCCTGTTCTAAAACTCTGATGCCAAAAGTAAAAAGGAGTCTAACCCTCCTATATAACTTCCTACTTTCTGGCAGGAATGCTATTTATTTTGCTGAGGGTTGACAGGGAATGTTGAACACATACATATACACTTGCACATACTGGTCCTTTGCCTTTCCACAGAGCTGCAGCTCCAAGTGAACAAGCTGTTTCCATGACACCAAACCCTTCATTTGTAGCAGATACACCAACCTCCCAGGAGCATGATAGCACAATGCACCATTTCATATTTATTTTATTTGGGCTCTTGGTCTCAAATATCTACTCCTTGAAAATGAAATCCTTGTGGGAAAACTCATATTTAAAGCAACACTTTAAGTGATAAATATGTTCTTCCTTTTCCTCCTGTAAGTAGGGCACTCTGAATGATTCTGTTTTACATGTCTTGTCATGGTGAATCTATCTGAGATAATAATATGAAAGGCTAGGAAAATAATTGCACAACTTTGAGTATATAACCTGGCCATCTAGTGAATATTTTTCTTTTCTCCACCACAGTCCCAGGCCATTTTCTGCTTAATATATAATATATTCTAAAATTCGATTTCTTCTTTGCTCTGAGCATGTGGGTTTTTTTTTTCTCATTGCTTTTGCAGAAACTGTACTTAACAATATACCAACATGAAAGGAACGAACTCAGGAACGTGATTGCAAGAAATCCATTTGCTTTAGCAGCAGGCTGGAAAGACAATGAATCAAGTCCTAGCTTCTCCCTTAAAAAAATTCTCAAAATGTTTACCTCCACAGCTTTTTGAAATTAATTACACAACCAACAAACTTAAAGGGAAACAACAGTGTGCTTAATGGCAACCACTTAAAAATAGCCAAATCTGTCCTGACGGGAACAGAACGAATTCAAAAGTACAGAAAGGAACCTGTGTAAAGAGGGCAATTAAGCACATACTTAATGGAGCTCACATCCACAAGACTACAGGTTCAGATGCAAATCGGCTTCGCTGGGAGAAGCTTCAGGCAGGAGCTCTTAGGAACTCTTCATGGCATTTTCTAGCCCATGACACCTACTAGGCTTTCGCCCACCTGCTCACACACCAAGTAAGACGTGAGAAAAAGGCAGAGCTATTTGAATGTATAATTCCCAAATGCTTATGGCAACTAGAGGTCTGAAGTTGAGGGATTCAGCCCATTCCCTGCTGTTAGGCTCCCGAGGTTCAGCCATTCAATCCCAAGGCTGCAGGGTATGAATCACTTCTGTAAATCACCTTGGATTTCTAAATATATGAGGAGAATTTAAGGAAAAAAAAAAAAAGGTGACATTCTCTCCACAACCTTCAAGAGCTGGCTGTGTGACAAGAGCGAGCGCCAGGGGAACCCAGCCAGTGGAAGGAAGAGGCAGCCCAGAAAAGCCCTCCCAGACAGACTGCAGGATAACAGGAAAGAAGATAAAAGGAGCTGGGAGGGAAGCAAGGACTGACAAACAGAGCTCAGCTTCCAGCTCAACCGCCTGCCTGCCTCACCTGCCTGCCGCTGTATTATTTAAATTCCTCATGGATGCACGTGGGCTGCATTTGCTACACAGGTGTCGCAAGTACACTCCAGGCCCACCTCTCTCTCCAGGAGGACACTGCGCATGTGTATTTGTTCCCTGTTCTTCAGTTATGTGTTATAGAGCAAACTTGCGGGCCTGTAGTAGGAGCTCAATGTGTATGTGTTACTGGACTGAGTTAACCAATCAATTAACCAATGAATTTAAGAAACCGAAAAGGTTCCCGGCAAAGTTTACCAGTATTATTTATGGAGAATTAGCATTGTAGTTGTCATTACAAGATGATTCTTGTGTTCTTCTGGGAGATGTGGGAAATGACGTTGTTTCCACAGACAAACTAAAATCACCTTTTATATCACTTATAGCTAAAAATGAAAAAAAAAAAACTGAGAGAAAGATGCAGGACAGTTATGGCGGAATGCATGATCTGGGATGGGGTGGGGGGGGGGGGAGGGAAAGGGAAATAAGCCTGAACTGAATTGGAAAAAATGTATGAAATGCACAAAGCATCAATAAAAATTAATTTAAAAAAAAATGAGTGGAAAGAGCTGGGCGTGGTGGCCACACCTTCAGTCCCAGCACTAGGGATGCAGAGGCACGCGGATCTCTGTGAGTTCAAGGCCAGCGTGGTCTACATAGCGAGCTCCAGGCCAGATAGAACAAGCTAGAACGTTTTTTGGTCTCAGAACGCCCCCCCCCAAAAAATGAGTGGAAAAAGTTAAATCTCAGTAAAGGAAATAATTGTGTTTCCTAATAAAATATTCAACATAATATGTGTTGAAACATATGCATGAAATTAAGTCATTTTTTTTAGTTTATCTCAACAATTTATCCAGTATCCATAGCCTAGCAGAACAGAAGAGCTCCTGCCCAGTATTTTACCCTGGTGTTTCACAGTAACTTTCAGCTTTCTCTGGTTCTTAAGATTCAAGCATACTCTGGAAGTTCGTGGGGGTAATGACTAAATTTCCCGGGATGGATGAACCAAGCAAGTTTATGAAGCAACATACAGCAGCAATTAACAAGCACATAAAAATACTCTGTAGGATACATTAAAAAGATTGGGAAGAGGCATGTTTCCAGCATACTGATATACAGTATAAATTTAAGAGGGAATGAATCTTGGCAATGTAAAAGCTTTGACTGTCTTACAAATTCTTTACTATGTAAGAACTCTTAATAGCCCTTATACTATCCCAAATCCCTGTGCTACCTGCATTCAACATCCAGTAACAGAATAGATGGACCCCCAAATGCTCAGCACACACAATAAAGAAATAGCAGCAGAACTTGTATATTACTTCATTTTCCATTTACACACACACACACACACACACACACACAAACAAACACCTAAGGCTTGGTATCTTATAAAGGAAATGTTTTTAGTTAGCTCACCTTTTTGAAGGCTTACTGGCAAGCAGTCCCCCTTTGAGGGCCTCCTTAGCTACATTGCATCATCATGGAGGAGGGCATCATGGTGAGAATATATGTGAGTAAGAGAGACCACATAGGTATATAACAATCCACGCAGTAGGGGCTGGAGAGATGGCCTAGCGGTTAAGAGCGCCAACCGCTCTTGCAAAGGACCCGGGTTCGATCCCCAGCACCCACATGGTGGCTGAGAACCGTCTTTAACTCCATTTCCAGGGGAATCTGACACCCTCTTCCGACCTCCGCAGCATTCTACGACAGGGGCGCACAGACCTACATGCAGACAGTACATTCATACACATACAAAAATAAATTTAAAAAAATTTAAAAAAAGAATCCACGCAGTGATTCAGGGCAGAGGCTCACTGTTTTCCTAACCATCCTCTTTTAGAACGAAACAACCAAGGTCCCAGGAGAACAAAATCAATTTTCTCAATGACTTAAGGCTTTTCACTTTTCTAAATGACCAAATTACTTTCCAAGCCTTACTTTGTAAACGTCCTACCACCTCTTAAGAGCATCACACTGGAGATTAAGTTTCCGACTCATGAATTCTTGGGAGACACATTCAGACCACAGCAATCATGTATGGAGGAGGTTGCTGCCTAATGATCCTTTCATCTCTAAAGTTCTATTGGAATCTCATTTGCCACAACAAATATTGGACAATCAAGTGGATCATAACAATATGTGATGGGTCTCTAAGGCCTTCTCAAAGTTGGAGCTTTTCTAAGGGCCACCCCATTTGGACTCTGCACTCATCTTCTCTGCTTTCCTTTCACAGTCTGTGGGCACTCAGCCATGGACAGCATTTGAATTTCAATCTTAGGTCTTACTGTTCACTGCAAATCAGACAAAAAGATGCTTCTTATCCACTGCCTGCCCGGAGATAACTGTCATAACTATTTCTATACCTTGCTGTTCAGGGCATCAACTACAACAGATAGAAGCCAGTGCCCTGGACCAATGACTTCTGCTTCTCACCATTCCTAATTTATTATTTTTTTATGGGTATGAATGTACTCTCTGCATGTACATTGGTGCACCCGTGTCATGCAATGTCGAGGAGGTCAGAAGAGGGTGTTAGACTCCCCTGGAACCAGAGTTAAAGACTGTTCTTAGCCACCATGTGGGTGCTGGGAATCGAACCCGGGTCCTCAGCAAGAGCAGTCAGTGCTCTTAACCACTGAGCCATCTCTCCAGCTCCAAGGTTCTCACCATTCCTGGACATGCCTACTGTCACCACTAGCAACTTTTCTACCCAAGGGCTTTCCTTTAGCTTATACAAGGGCCAGGTGGTAAGTACCAGGAGGTTAGTTACCCAAAGAGCAGTTTTCAGGCAGTAATGATAGAAATGGAAGCTAAAAGCCCCAGCCTCCTTGTCCCTTAAGTAAGATTAACCCTGAGGCAGGGTGTGTATTTTCTCTCACACTTCTCTAATTTGATTGAAGTTAGTTACCCACAACAGTCATCCACTCAGAAGGTATACTCTTCACTGACATTTGTTACAAAATATACCTTTCTGTTTTATAATACAAGCCTGATTTTTCATGCAAAAAAAAATCCAGTTGCTTCTGTGAAATTGCAAAGTCCTATTACCAGTTCAGCCAATAGATTAGAACCTAGCCATACGGTTTCAGAAGGCCTTCAGAAGGTCGTGAACAGCTAGCCCACTGCCAAAGCCAACATCTGCAATGCACCATCTAAGGGCTTTCTCTGACCATCACGCTGCATTTTGCCTGGCAAAGGCAAAGAGTTGCACCAAAAAGGATCCTTCATCCAATGACTGGACAGCGCTGCTTTGTTGAAGGACCTTCTGCACTAAAGCATTCTCCTGATGTTTTCAGTGAAACTGCGCTCCAGTTAACAATGTTACTAACAGTAACACACTCTGCTTTTAGTTTCTAACTCACTTCCCCACTACTCCACCAGTGTGGGATGGACTTCCAAATCACCTGCCTTCACTGAAATTTCCATTGCAGGCTCTGTTTCTAGAGTATGCTAAGCTAAGTAAAATATGAAAAGATACAAGTTGAAATGTCTGAGACTCTAAATAGCAAATAAATAGCCAGACAGAGCCTAAGGCTTATTGACCAAAGTTTCATCTAAAGGAACATATCTGAGCTGAATACTAAGTCACCAAAGATTCTCATCTACTCTGGTCCTTCAGCATTGCTCTTGTGTCGGCTCCACAGAATTTAATTAGCTTCCTGAAGGAACATTGCCACTCAATCTTATAAAAGCTTTGAGTAGTAGTTAATATACTATTAGAAAATGTAAAATCATTGCACCCATTTGTTCTTCACCTTTCAAAGTGCACTTTAATAAATTTGTCATGATGTTTTTTATTCTTATTATAAAAAGTAATAGGCTCACCGTAGATATTTCAAAAACTACTGAAAAATGGAAGAGAAAATAAAAGTTCTGTCATCAGAAAAAATCCACCATTACGTTCTGATCTGTTTCACCAACAAATGTGCGTATATATAATATATTGTATACATATATAATGTGTATGTGTGGTGTATAGAGTAGTATATACACACAACATGTGCCTGTGCATCGAAAAGTAGAATAATTTTATGTGATGTTTTCAAGTAAATGTGATGGCAACTCTCAATTTGACATGACCATTAAGACTGGCTAATAGTGAATAATATCAAGTCAATAAATAATATGCCCCTGCAAAATTCGAGTTTTCTCTTTTAATTTCATCCCTTTCTTCCACATTGATGAAGCCATTTTACATGACCTGATATTTTAACCTAAGGAGACCGATTAAATTGTAACAACCTTTTCCTTCTCTGCCCTTTTTTTTCTAAAAACTGTTAATGGACAGCGAATTGGTCAATCAGCAGGTGAGAGCAGAGAAAAAGTACAGGGGCAAAGTTGATGGAGGTGATAACTAGCTTCAGATAATCAAGGCTGATTGTGCATCCACTTTCCCGTGAACCTCTAAAGCTGTGAAGGGCAATTACCAAATGCATTAAGAGAAGGGAGCTCTGCATTGCTTCTTTTGTCAACTCTGATCTGTTGAGCTGTCACAGACCTCTTTCTGGAAGTCATTTGTAGTCAGTACATACAATGAAGAACCTTCCCAACAAATGTGCTCCTGAACTTGGTGAAAGGTTAGAAACTATTCCCTCTGAAATAACAGATGAGCTAGCACATAAAATAAAATGATGGAGTCGACTTTATAAAGGGTCTATGCCTCCTAAATACATAACTCACCTAAAATACAACTTCTAAAGGCATGGGTTACTGATAAAAGGAGGGTGATTCTCTTAATCTTGTAAATGAGCTTGGGTTCTTCCCTAAAATGAAATCTAAAGTATAACTGCTGGGAGATTAACTATAGTCTTAGAAATCAACTTCTAGCCGGGCATGGTGGCGAATGCCTTTAATCCTAGCACTTAGGAGGCAGAAGCAGGCGGATCTCTGTGAGGTCAAGGCCAGCCTGGTCTACAGAGTGAGCTCCAGGCCAGCTGGGACTTAAGGGAGATCCTGTCTCAAAAAGACCAGCCCCCCCAAAAGAAATCAACTTCTCTGAAATGAAGAACTATATGAAGACAAAACCGAAGTCTTGAAATGGGAGGAAAAGGGCTGTGATGAAAACAACAGCTCACTGATTACTATATACATCTTGGGCTAAATGTTTCTCATCATTTCCGCTTTAACTTACTTAGTGGAATGAATTTTACCATCTCATTTTATAGATGCAGAAACTGAGACTCAGAGACATTAGATCATAAATAGCCAGTAGGTGAAGAGCTGGAGTTCCAATTCACGTCTGCCTTCCTGTAAAATATCAGACAGTAAGACAACAGGGTTTATCAGAAATATTTCTGACAGAATGTCCTAATTCTGTTTACCTGGCATGGTTATACAGAACAAAATACTTTTACGAAGAGCTCAAAAAACTGATGGGATTATTTCAATTCATTTGGCTCCTTTGGATTTTTAAAAATTTATTTCTTTGTTTCCATTTTGTTTTTTGTCATTTTGACACAGGGTCTCTCTGTATCCCCAGATGGCCTGGAGCTTTCTTTGTAGACCAGGCTGGCCTTGATCTCACAGAGATCCGCCTGGGTCTGCTTCCTGTGTGCCGGCCTTATTTCTTTTATTTTACGCATATTAATACTTGCCTGTATCTATGTATACCCCGTGTATACCTGGAGACCAGAAGAGGATCAGATCTCCTGGAATTGGGGTTACAGGCAGTTGTGAGCCACCATGTGGGTGCTGGGAACCAAACCCAGATCCTCTGCAAGAACAGTCAGGGCTCTTAACTGCTGAGCCATCTCTCCAGTCCCTCAGTTCCTTTCTTACCAAGCAAACATGTACTATCATCTATGGAATAGACGTCATCTATGAAAATCACTAAGAGTACTTATCATGCCAAGGAGAGTTCTCAATGTAATCTGATAAAATTACAAGTTATGGCTTTGATTAAGGAAGGAGACAGTGGATTTGCTACCTAACATCTATTTGCTATAAAGCCTTGCCTTTTCCGTTTCTAACAAAACCTTTAAGAGCCACTTCTATCTAGCTGTGAGCTTCACTGAACCAGAAGAAATCTTTTTTTTTCATTTGTTTAAGAGTTTCATACATGAATATCGTGTTTTGATCAAACCTACCCTCACTCCCTCCCCTCCAATACCTCCTATACTCCCTTACCACTTTCCCCTCCCAAATTCATGGGCTCTTTTTTGTATCTATTCTTATTGAATTTTTGCCAATTTCACACTATATATTTTGATCATATTTAGATCTCCTTTAATTTTTTCATTATTTTTTAGATTTTCATGCATGCTTACAATGAACTGTGATCATATCTACCCCTATATTCCCTTTAACTATCCCCATATCCTATTCAACATGCCCCCTTCCAACTCCATGTCTTTTTTTTTTATAACCTTCTAAGTCCAATTAGTGTTGCCCATACATGTCCGGGTATAGGACCATCCATTAGTGCACAGGAAACCTACCAGGGGCCACTTCTTCAAAAGAATGATTCTTCCCAGATGTGGTGGCACATGCCTTTAGTCCTAGCACTCGGGAGGCAGAGGCAGGCTGATCTCTGTGACCAGGCCAGCCTGGTCTACATAGCAAGTTCCAGGACAGCAGGAGCTACAGAGAGACCCTGTCTCAAAAAATAAAAAATAAATAAATAAATAAATAAATAAATAAATAAATAAATAAAACAAAGAGCCTAGCATGGTGGCACACGCCTTTAATCTTAGCACTCAGGAGGCAGAGGCAGGCGGATCTTTGTGAGTTCAAGGTCAGCCTGGTCTACAGAGTGAGTTCCAGGACAGCTGGGGCTACAGGGAGACCCTGTCTCCAAAAAAGAAAAAAAAAAAAAAAAAATGATTCTCGGGGGCTGAAGAGATGGCTCTTACAGAGAACCCAGCTTCAATTCCCAGCACCCACATGGTCACTAACAACCATCTGTTGCTCCAGTTCCAAGGGACCTATCGCCCTCTTCTGACCTCCACAGGCATTGCATGACACGGGTGCACCTACCTACATGCAGGCAATACTCATACGTATAAAATAAAAATTTAAGAACATGATTCTCCCTCTCCCAGCAACTATCCACTACAAATATCTTCTCAATAAGAGGTGGTGCTGGGAGATCATCAACCTCATCTCTGCTGGAATTTTGCCTGGCTTGATCTTGTGCAGTTCTTGTACAGCTGCTATGAGTCCATGAGTGTAATAGCCATGTCATATCCAGAAGACAGCATTTCACAGCACTTCTCCCCATCCTGTGGCTCTTACAGCCTTCTACCTCCTCATCCATGATGTCCTCTTAGCCTTGGTGGTGAGGGTTTAATATAGGTGTCCCACTTAGGAGTGAGTACTCAGTCTTTTCTTTTCTGTATGTGTATGAATGTACTGTCTGCATGCAAGTGTGTGCACCCGTGTCGTGCAATGCCGTGGAGGTCAGAAGAGGGTGTCGGATTCCCCTGGAACTGGAGTTCTCCTGGAATTGGAGTTTCAGACGTTTCTCTGCCGCCATGTGGGTGCTGGGGATCGAGCCCGGGTCCTCTATAAGAGTGGTCAGTGCTCTTAATCGCTAGGCCATCTCTCCAGCCCCTGAGTACTCAGTCTTTTATCCTCAGTACTTTGACCAGCTATGCAACTCAGCAATGACTACTGCCAACTGCAGAAAGAAGTTTCTCTCACCAAGGTTGAGAGCAGCCCATGTATATGGTATAAACATAAATATTTGGGCAGCACTTGTATAGCATGATCATTTAGCAAAATAACAACAGCAGGTTCTACCCTAGGGCCCAAGACTTCCCCAAACATGGGTTTTGTTTTTTTTTTACAAAGATTACAATACTAAGCTTGAAATGCCCTCCTGTGGAACAGGCTTCAAATCCAATCAGAGAAGACTTAAAAGTTGTACCACTATTGCACCAGTGCTTGACAAGTCAGTGTTGCAACATGCAGGGCCACTGGGTAAGATCCTTGATGTCTTCTCCCCTCCCCTCCAGTAGCCTGCATAGCCCTTCTAGCATATGAAAGCTAGCCTGAAGGAAGTTTCCTGACAAGTTCGAGACTGATGTCTCTATGTCTTGCACCCAAAGTATGTGGTATCTTAAATAGGGTCTTACCATGTAGTTACGATGGGAAACCAAAGGCAATGTGTTCTTTTTTAAATCTTCTCAGTTCACACAGAAAGGGAGTGTTTCAGGATGAGCATGTAAAGTAGTTTGGACCAATGAAATGAGAAAAGAAGTATGCTTTTCTAGCAGCAGTTTGTTCACTCATAATGCAAAACAGGTCGACCAGGACTCCTTGAAGGAATGCTTAATTTCAAAGAAAGTTCAAATAAGTATACAGTATACAAAGTAAGCCTAGGTTATCCTGTTTTGTCAGAAAGCAAAGATGTTTCAAACATTAATGGTGCTATTCACAGAACATAATAGCCTCAAGGAAGGGGGAGTGTCTCTCCTCTACAAAAGTTGAGACAAGTTAAAGATAAAGGAATAAGAAGGGCTAGGGAGATGGCTCTGTGTCGAAAGCTCTTGGTGCATAAGTGTGGATGCCTGAGATTGAATCCCACAAACTCACTTAAATTCTGGCACAATGGCATGTATCTGTAATTCCAGTGTTCCTACTATGAGATGGAAGACAGAAACAGAATTTCCAGAATCACAGGATGGCTAGCCCGGTGTGTGAAGCAATAAACAGCAAAGTGACCATGTCTCAAATAAAGTGGGAAGCAAGGACCAACAAACCCAAAGTTGTCCTCTGGTCTCTACACGGGGGCAGTGACACATCCCTGCCACACACACATACATGTGTACACACACTACACATATTATATACAGCCCCAAAAGAATAAGAACTATATACTACTCTGAATATGTAAACATAGCTATGAATTCAGATTGATAAATTAAAAAAAAACAAAATTGTCACTTTTATACCAAAAATTTACTCTGAAAATTGGTAATTAAAACTTGTGGTGGATGCCTTTAATCCCACCCTGGTCTACATAATGTGTTCTAGGCCAGATGTAGCTACAGGGAGACTCTGTCTCAAAAAGACCCATCCAAAACCCACAAAGAAACAAAAACCAAACTTAAGAGCTATTCTACTTACCTAGTATATGCAAGGCCCTAGGTTCCATATCCATAACCACAAAAATAACTCAATCAATAATTCTTACATAAAGTTAAAGAGATAACCATTTATCTCATCTTTCTAATAAAAATAGTACTTCAGGGCAATCCAAAAAGTAGCCATAGTAGAATGCTCTTTTTCTGTATGAATATTACCTAAAAATATTTTGAAAACACAAATGAAATAAATGATTCAGCCAACTATCTTCAGTGGAAGTTAAAAGTATTAGGTTAGAAGGTTAATGGAAAACTGGACAGTTTAATCTAATCCCCAATAAAGACCTTTAAATTATCTACTAGTTTCAAGGAGAAAAATGTTACAATCATTATTTTATTGTGGGGGAATTTTTTTAGTACCATTAGCTGATTCAATTTAACATCACTAAGAATGGAACAATCAGATATTACACAACTATTAATGCTAACCTTAAATATACCTCTGAAGTATCTCTTCCTAAAATGTTTAACCTGAACCTATACTCTTTTTTAATAGAAAATTTCATACCTTCGTATAATGTATTTTGATCAAATCCACCCCCATTCCTTCCCATTCAATTTCTCCCTTAACCCCTAACCAATTTTCCCTCCCAAATTCATGTTCTCCCTTTAAAAAAAAACTGTGTGCTCCTGTGTGCAGGAATATCTGCTGGAGCATGGGTAGCCTCTCAGGAGCCACATCCCTGAAGAAAACTGATCCTCCTTCTCCCAGCAGCCATCATTTGTCAATAGCTCTTCAGATATGGGTGCGATCTGAACCTATATTTGTTTTAGAAATGGAGGGCAGCAGGGCATGATGGCGCCTTAAATCCCAGCACTGGATCCCAGCACTCGGGAGGAAGAGGCAGGTGGATCTCTGGGAGTTCAAGGCCACCCTGGTCTACAAAGTGAGTTCCAGGACAGCTGGGGCTACAGGGAGACCCCATCCCAAAAAGACAAAAAAAGAAAAGAAAAGAAAAAAGAAAAGTAGGGCAGAGAAATATTTCATGCAAAACCAAAAGCCTGGATTTGAATCATTCAATAGGACAAGGGAGTAGGCTCTTTAGCAAATCAATTTTATGTGAATTGGCCAGGAAGTAATGGTCTAGAATCAGCATTTTTAAAGATTTAGGAAGGCTGCAGAGATGGCTCATCAGTTTAGGGGCCTCTTGCAAAAGCCCCTAGTTCAGTTCACAGCACTCACATGGTAGCTCACAACTGCCTATAATTCCAGTATCTGGGGAATCTAATGCTCTGTTCCAGCCTCTAAAGCCACCGCTTGTGTGTAGTGCACATATAAATACATGCAGGCAAAATACTCATACACATAAAATAAAAGTAAATAAATATTTTTTAAAAGATTTGGGAGATAATCCAGTATGGGATTATGTATGTCAAAAAAAATTAGCCAGGCATGGTGGTGCTACCTAGAGAGAGCTACAGGGAGATCTTGTCTCAAAATACAAAAAATAAAAAGTAATTAATGTGGCCAGTTAGGTCAGTTGCTTAGAACATGACACTAAAAAAACCAAGGTTACAAGTTAAATTCCTTTATGGGCCAGCCAACATTAACATTTGTGCAGGTGAGATGGCTCAGCGAGTGAAAGCATGGTGAAATCCTGATGACCTGAAGTCAATGCCCAAAACCCTTGGTGGAACTGATTCCCTAAAGTTATGCTCTGACCTCCACACATGCACCATGGCACACCTGCATTCCACCCAACACACACACACACACACACACACACACACACACACACACACAATAATAATAATAAAAAATACCTAATGACACTGCTGAGCCAACTTTGCATACTTGCCAATGGACTTCTGAAAGTAAAAGATAATATGTTCTTCTTATTATGTATAACACTTTGAATTATGTTGTTACTAATTGTCAAAAGTATACTAACATAGTTACTAAAACTCATTTTCCAAGTGTCTCACCATGGCACACCTGCATTCCACCCAACACACACACACACACACACACACACACACACACACACAATAATAAAAAATATCTAATGACACTGCTGAGCCAACTTTGCATACTTGCCAATGGACTTCTAAAAGTAAAAGATAATATGTTCTTCTTATTATGTATAACACTTTGAATTGTGTTGTTACTAATTGTCAACATAGTTACTAAAACTCATTTTCCAAGTGTCTCATTTCTTATTCCTTCAAATGTTCTTCCCATAGATACTCAACATAACTTGTCTTCTCCCTTCCTTAAAAATTTGCACAGGGGCTGGAGAGATGGCCTAGCGGTTGAGAGCGCCGACCGCTCTTGCAGAGGACCCGGGTTCGATCCCCAGCACCCACATGGCGGCCGAGAGCCGTCTGAAACTCCAATTCCAGGAGAACTCCAGTTCCAGGGGAATCCGACACCCTCTTCTGCCCTCCGCGGCATTGCACGACACGGGTGCACAAACTTGCATGCAGACAGTACATACATACATATATAGAAATAAATAAAATTAAAAAAAAAACTTTGCACAAAGGCTATTTTCTCTAAGAACTTTAATTTGACAGCCTTTTCATAAAAAGGTAATATCTGTTTCCTCAAGATAAACTATAAAGCTTAAGCTCCTCAGCAAGGTCTGGGGAGGTGGCTCGGTGGGTAAGGCATTTGCGATACAAGCTCGAGAACTTGAGTTTGTACCTCAGCAACTAGGTAAATACTAAGCCATCATGGGACACACCTGTAATCCCAGCACTCAGAAGTCAGAGACAAGAGGTTCCCCAAAACAAGATGGCCAACTAAACTACACTGAATCAGCAAGCTTGGCTCCAAATGAGAAACCTTGCCTCGATGTATTAGGTGGAGAGGGATCTAAGAAGACACCTAACATCAATCCTTGGTACACATACACACATGCATACACACTTGTGTTAACACACATCTACACAGTGTCATACCACAAGAGCATACACACACCAGAAAAGAATAAAACACTCCTCAGTAAGTTTGACTACTCTTAAAATCCATACTGGCCTCAGCAATACACAGGCATCTTTAAACACACAGGAGAAAAAAAAAATCTTCTTTTAAATCCTCTTACCTTTTAATTTACTTTTTTTTTTACAAATTTTACTCCATTTTAATATGTATGATGGCCATTTATAGGCAGACCTGATCCCAGCTCTTCCACTAAATTCCACATGTCAATGTGCTGAAACCTGGTTTTACCAGCTCTTTCTTGAAGACTAAACATGAATCTTTCCAACTCCATATTCAATGATGTCACGTTGGAAGCTTGAAATGGAGCACTCATAGAAGTAAGCAGATATTACAAACACGGATTTTTTTTCAACCCTAAGAGTTAGTTGTTAAACATTTACTAACACACCATGTCTTATTCATTTTAATACCTTAATATTCCTGAGATTACAGAGAACAATATCTTTTATTCATTAATTAAATAATTACTTATTAAAAATTGACTATAAATCAGGCAAATGTTCCCAGCTCTGGGAGTAGAACAGTCAAAAACAAACCAGACAAGGTCCCTTCCCTCTCAGAGTCATATTCAAGGATCAAAAGCTAGCAATATAAGAATAAGAATAAGAATAAGAACCCTGTCTCAAAAAGACCAAAAAAAAAAAAAAAGAATAAAGAATAAATAAAATGCACACACATGCAAATGTAGTTGCTGTAATTGGGCTGCAATAAACATGAAGTGCAAGTATCTCTGTGGTAGGATATTAAAGTCCTTTGGGTACATGCTCAGGTGTGTTATAGCTGGACCATGTGATAGTTCTATTTTTAGTTTTTTTTCCCTTTTATTGAATTGTTGCAAATTTCATATGATATTGTTTTGATCATATTTAGATCTCCTCCATATCCACTCCTGCCCCACTTACCCATTCCAATTTAATGTACTCTAATATACATATATATATATATATATATATATATATACTATAGATACATATGATAAAAAACAAAAAAAAAATTATTATAAAATGGGAATAGAAAAAAAAGAGAAGGAATTAAAGAAAATAAAAGAAAAAAAAGGAAGAAAAGAAGAAATGAAGAGATTCAATAAAAGAATCCTATTTGTGTCCCAAAATGCCTTTTGCTATGTGTTGATCCACTGGAGCCTGGTCAAACTATTAAAGTGCCTTACTGTTAAATGAGACTGAATCTCCCCTTCCCAGCAGCAGTCAGTTTCAAATAGTTCTTCAGGTAAGGTTGGGATTTCTTCCACACTTCCCCATCTCTATGGTGGGATTTTGTTTGACTTGAGCTTAGGTGCATGCTGTCATCATTACTGTGACTTCATATGAATAATTTACCAGAGGTCTGGAAAACTCTTTTTCCTTGTGATCATCCACCTCCTCTAGCTCTTACAACCTTTCTGCCCCCTTTTCTGCCATGATCCCTGAGCCTTGAGCGGCAGAAGATTAATTTAGGTGTCCTATTCATGGATAAGCAATCTGAAGCTTTTATTCTCTGCACGTTGGCCAGCTGTGGTTCTCTGTGTTGATCACTATCTGCTGTATAAAGATACTTCTCAGGTGAGATTTGAGAAACTCATTAGTCTATGGATATAACAATAAGTCACTAGAAATCAGTTTAGCAGTATGTCTATTTAGCAGAATAATTGCGTTAGGCTCCCTCCCATGGCCTGTGAGCTCTCTAGCCTCAGGTTCCTAGGCCTGATATCAGCATCAGTTATGGGCTCATCTTATGGAGCAAACCTTAAATCCCATTAAAAAGCAGTTGGTTACTCCTATAATATTTGTGTCTCTTTTGCACTGGTGAGCATATCTTCCAGGCTGGTTGTTACTGTAGCTCATAGGATTCACAGCTGGGTAAGGTTCATGCTAAATTGTCTCTTCAGGTATCTTGCATAGAACCTTCCAGCACTATGGAAGCTAGCCAGTAGAAATGAGGCTTTGAAGTCAGAACCACCTTGATTCCTCCTTGTTTGTTCTATAGTTCATGTATACTGTTTCATCCTGTATGTCGATCCTTTATAAGGTCTAACTGAGAAGTTCTGGTAAGTAATCAGGAGCAGGGGCAACAGCCAGCATTGTTTGAGAGTCTTTGGGACCCATGGTCAACAGCTTCAAAAAAGGGAGTCTTTTATAAATTTATAAAAATAAATTTAGTTTTAATGTTTTACTGAGCATCTGTACAACTCATATAATGGTTCCCAACCAAACCCAATCCCCCCATTTTCCAACCCCCCATCAGAACTCATGCATTACAGCATCCAAGCTAAGCCCTATCCAGTCAATCTCGCAAACCCAGCCATCCTTCTGTGCAAATAGATCGGCTGGAGTGTAGTCAGCATGTCTAGGAATCCTAGGTAAGGCATACTCTTCCTCACCCAACAGCACTCAGTCTCTTGTTCTCAGTCCAGGGTCAGTCCCCCACCCATTTCTCTTGCTCCATTTTGAGACCTTGTCCCCATTGTCATGGGTCTCATATCGATGCCTACATTGCCACAAGTTCACGTGTCGATTGTAAGACATTACTTCTCTATGTTCACACACCAGCCCTGGCTCTTACAGTCTTTCTGCCCCCTTTTCCACAATGATCCTTGAGCCATGGGTAGGGAAGGTTTAATATAGGGGCTCCATCCAGGGGTACACACTCTGGGGGCTCCCATTCTTTGGAGGTTGACTAGTGGTGGCCCTCTGTTTGCATCATACTCTATTATATAAGGAAGCATTACTGGTGAGAATTGAGGGGTGCTCTCATTTTCTCTCTGCCCCTCATTCTGTGTGTAGAGGTTCAATTGTAGATGTGTCTCCTAGGAATGAAGATTTTTTTCAAATGTATATGTTCTGTGTCTGACCAGTTGTCGGATTCTGCAGTGGCCTCCGTATTTGCAAAGTGTAGCTTCTCTCATGAGTGGCAAACGATGTGCTTGTCTGTAAATATAAGATTCCATAGTTTGTGTATGCTGAAAAATTTCATTTGTCTAGAGATAGGACCCTGATAGGCTTTTCCCTAGGCTCTATGTCCTCTCCAGCCCTTTGCGTTTGCCTGAGTTTATAGTGGCTCTTGTGGGTTCACTCCCATTGAGAGCCAAGTCCACTTAGATAGCTGTCGACCATCCCTCAGACAACAGTGCCTCTACTGCACCAATAGAGGTTGTTTGCTGCTCAGTTCATAATGATACTTAGAGTTTGGGACTGGTTTATACCCTTGATTGATTTTCCCCCTTAGCAGTGTGCAGATTGTCTAGCATTATGAGTGCTTAACTTCAGATAAAAAGGTTCCAGGTCAATTCTTGTTCCATTAGTCTAAGTCCTACCCCAATGCATGTCCTGTTCAGAATGGTAGGATCTTGTTTTCTATTTCTGGTAGATAAGAGCTTTGGAGATGACCTACCTTATTTTGAGAATCACTTGGAGTGCTCTCACCAACCATTCAAAGCTAGGTATTCTCTGTCTTGCACTGTGTTCCCTGCCACACAACCACCAGGTTGTGCAACCTGTGCACTAATATGTATATGTGACAGTATATGTGAATGTCTCATGGGGTCTCGGGGACATCACATTACACTATGGGTTTCCTAGCCTCTCAAGTTCCAATCATCTCTATTCTTTTTTCTTCCCTTACCACCTCCCTCCTCCCTCCCCAGTCCCAGCACCCACTTCATCCTCCTCCCTCTTCTTGTCCTCCCCCACCTCCCATCATACCCCTGTTTTATCTCCCCCTCCACCCCTCCCGACACAATGCCCTGCCCTCTAGACGTCCCCCTTATTAACATCTGTTCCTTACTGGCCCCCTGGTTCAGGATTTTTCTTTTCCTTTACTTTCATGTATCCTTTCCAATTTCTTGGCTCCTGGCGTTATATCAGGATATACACTTATGTAAGGGGGTTGGTGCTACAATCCACAAGTGAGGGAGAATATACATTGCCTGGATTTCTGCCTTTCTGTTACTTCATTAGTATTACTGCTGAGTAATACTTCATTGTGTATATGTACACATTTTCATTATCCATTCTTTGGTTGTGGGACATTAAGGTTGTTTCCATTTCTTTGCTATTATGAAGGGACCACCAACAAACATGGATGTACATGTAACTTTATAGTATGATGAGTCCTTTGAGTATATATGCCAAGAACTGGTATAACTGGGTCTTATGGTAGGTTTATTTTTAGTTTTTTGAGAGTTCTCCACACTGCCTTCCATAGTGGCTGCACTAGTCTGCATTCACAAGGACAGTGAATGAGCATTCCCCTTTCTCCACACCCTCGCCAGTATCTTGTGTCCTTCCTTTTCGTGATCTTGGCCAGTCTGATTGGGCTAACATGGAATCTTAATCTGGTTTTTTTTTTTAGAATTTTATTTTATTTATTTCTGTATGTGTATGAATGTACTGTCTGCATGCAGGTTTGTGCACCCGTGTCGTGCAATGCCGCGGAGGTCAGAAGAGGGTGTCGGATTCCCCTGGAACTGGAGTTCTCCTGGAATTGGAGTTTCAGACGGTTCTCAGCCGCCATGTGGGTGCTGGGGATCAAACCCGTGTCCTCTGTAAGAGCAGTTGGTGCTCTTAACCGCTAGGCCATCTCTCCAGCCCCTTAAAGTGGTTTTATCTGCATTTCTTGAATTACTAAGGATGTTGAGCAGTTTTTAAGGTGTTTCTTAACCATTTTTATTTCTTCATTTGAGAATTCTCTGTTCTTATCTGTAGCCCATCTTTTTATTGGGTCATTTATTTTCTTGCTACTTTGTTTTTTGAGTTCTTTGTATATTCTGGATATTAATCCTCAGTTGGATGTATAGCTGGTAAAGATTTTCTCCCACTCAGTGGGTTTCCTCTTCACTTTCTTGGCTGTTTCTTTTGCTGTACAGAAGCTTTGTAGCTTAATGAGCTTGCACTTACTGATTATTGCTCTTAATGCCTGAGCAGCTGATGTCCCATCAAGAAAATCCTTACCTATGCCTCCATCTTGAAGGGTACTGCCTATGTGTTCTTCTAGCAGTTTCAGAGTTTCAGGTTTTATATTGAGGTGTTTGGTCCACTTGGAATTGACTTTTGTACAAGGAGAAAGATAAGGGTCCAATTTCATTCTTCTATAAATGGTGATCCAGTTCTGTCAGCACCATTTGGTGAAGATGCTGTTTTCCCCTTCATTGTGTATTCTCGGCCCCTTTGTCAGCTATCAGGTGGCTGAAATTGCATGTGCTCATGTTTGGGTCTTCTATTCTGTTCCATTGATCTGTGTCTATTTTTGTGCCACTACTGTGCTATTTTTATAACTACAGCTCTGTAATATAACCTGAGATCTGGTACGGTGATGCCCCTTGAATTGTTCTTTTTGCTCAAAATTGTTTTGGCTATCCAGGGTCTTTTGTGGTTCCATATGAATTTTTGGATGACTTTTTCTAGCTCTGTGAAGAATGTTGTGGGAATTTTGATTGCCATTGCATTGAATCTATAGATTGTTTTTTGTAAGATGGTCATTTTCAGAATATTGATTCTACCAATCCACAGACATGGTAGATTTTTCCATCTCCTAATGTCTTCCTCTATCTCATTAAAGTTTTGAAATTTTCATTGAAGAGACTTTTAATGTGTTTCTTAGGTTTATTTCTAAGTATCTTATTTTTTTAAGTTAATGTGAATGGGAAGGTTTCCTTGTATGCTTTTGCTGATTGCTTATTTTTGGTATATAGAAATACTACTGATTTTTGTAAGTTGATTTTGTAACCTGCCACTTTACTGAAAGTATTAATCATTTCTAGTAGTTTTCCAGTAGAGTTTTCTGGATCTCTTATGTATGATATCATATCATCTGCAAATAGGGATAATTTGACTTCTTTTCCAATGAGTGTTCCTTTAATTTCCTTCTCTTGTCTTATTGCTCTACCAAGGTTTTCAAGCACTATATTGAAAAGTAATGGAGATAGAGGGTTTCCCTTTCAGGTTCCCAATTTTAATGGGAATGAGTCCAGTTTTTCTCCACTTAGAATGATGTTGGCTATGGGTTTGTCATATATAGCTTTAGTGATATTGAGGTATGTTCCCTCCAGACCTATTCCTTCTAGGACTTTAGCATGAATTCATGTTGGATTTTGCTTCCAGACTGTTTATATATTTTATGACATTTATTGACTTACGTATGTTGAACCATCATTGTGTCTCTGGAATAAAGTCTACCTGATCATGGTGGATGTTCTTTTTGATGTGCATCTGTATGCAGTTTGTGAGTATTTTGTTGAGTATCTTTGCATCTATGTTCATTAAGGATATGGACCTATAGTTTTCTTTCTTATATTTTTACCTGGTTTTGATAATAGATTGGTGTGGTGGTTTGAATGAGTGTCCCCCATAGGCTTTAAGTATTCAGACATTTTGTCCCCACTTGGTGGCGCTGTTTGGGGAGGTCTTAGAAGGTGTGGCCATGCTGGAGGAAGTACATCACTGGGGGTAGGCTTAGTGAGTTTAACAAGCCTTGCCAGTCTCGAGTAGCTCTCTTGACTTTCTGTGCTCATTGCAAGATGTGAACTTTGGCTTTCTGTTCCAGCCCCGGCCACTATGCCTCCCACCACAATGGACTCTAATTCCCTGGAACCGTCAATTATAATCTTAAATAAACTCTTCCTTCTATAAATTCCCTTGGTCATGGTGGTTTTATCACAGCAACAGAAAAGTGACTAATACAAGTGGTGTTGGCTTCATAGAAGGAGTTTGGAAATTCTCCCTCTGTTTGTTTCTTTTCTAATATTTTGAGCAGTATTGGTTGTAGATCTTTGACTGTCTAGTAGAATTCTCAAGGAAACTCTATACTGATTTCCTTAGTGGCTGGACTGGTTTACATTCACACCAACAGTGCATAAAAGTTCCCTTCTGTCCACATCTTCACCAACATTTATTTATTCTAATGTCTGTCATTCTGAGTAAGGTGAGATATATTCTGAAAAGTTTGCCCTGGATATTAGACTATAATTTGTTTATGTGTATGAATGTACTGTCTGCATGTAGGTTTGTGCACCCATGTCGTGCAATGCCATGGAGGTCAGAAGAGGGTGTCGGATTCCCCTGGAACTGGAATTAAAGATGGTTCTCAGCCACCATGTGGGTGCTGGGGATCGAACCCAGGTCCTCTGCAAGAGCAGTAGGTGCTCTTAACACTTGGCCATCTCTCCAACCGCAATTATAATTTTTTTTAAAGAAGTTGGGGCTTGAGAGATGGTTCACCAGTTAAGAGAACTAGCCACTCGTGCAGAGGACCAGGGTTGGATTTCTAGCACCCGCATGGCGGCTAACAATTGTCTGTAACTCCAGTTCCAGGGGTATCCAACAACTTCCTCTGACCTCTGTAGGCATTTCATGATATGGGTCCAGTTAAACACATGCAGGCAATACACCCATACACACAAAAATAAAAATAATAAAATATTTTTTAAAAACTTAAGAGATGTTGAGGCCATAGAGATGGCTCAGAAGTTAAAAGAACTGGCAGCTTTTGCAGAGAACTTGGGTTCAATTCCCAGCACCCACATGTCAGCTAACAACTGTCTATAACTCCAGTTCCAGGGGAATTTGACACTCTCTTCTGATCTCCACTGACACTGCACTACACAGGTACACTTACACACATGTAGACAATACATTCATACATGTGAAAATAATAAATAAGATATTTTTTAAAAATTAAGAGAAGCAATGAGGAAGACAATCTTCTTTTACATACACCTGCCAGACATGCCACCTTGAACCTATTTGAAGAAGGATACATAGAAATACTCACAGGACCACAATAGGCCTTGTGATCCTCTTCCCTTTACTTGTTTTATCCTTGAACTGTATTCTGTATTGTTTAAACCATGCAGAGGAACCAACCACCCACATTCCCTGGACCAACCCCTTATAGTTGTTTAGATTGCACAATAATAAGCTAATATTAAATTTTCACTTATAAAAGAGCTTCTTTACCTAAATGTCCCCAAAGTCTAACATCTAGTGACCCTAAGTACACAACAATAGTATATGTGGTGACTTATCGAGAAATGGTTGGCTCTGGAAGGCAGAGTAGACTGGCCTAGCTAATATGTTGGGTAGAGAAGTTTTAATAGGAAAAAACATCAAGGATTGGGCTAAATGAACTGTGTGATACTGGTGTCTATACTGGAACTCTATCCTCCAGGCATGACATGACAATTACCCTCTTGAAATACAAGCAGCTATGATCACCCATATGATACCCTCATAAGATTGAGTCTATTAACATTCCAGCATCAAAAAAGGTGGTTAGAGTCACCAGAGCCTCACCTAAGATTATAGTCCCTGTGCCTGCCTACAGCTGCACATAATTCTGCTTCAGACACATATAGTGTTCAGAGTGCTAGAGTATACAGGATGTGGAAAACTGGCTGGTGTTGGGATTCCACTGATGTAAGTTTCAGGACTTATCTTCCATGCTACAATGAGACTTTTAAAGCAATATAGCTGCCAAAGAGTCACCCGTGCTCCTGTAATAAACCCCCCAAAAATCTCACTGTTTCACTAAGATAGACAGAATCATTTCTTTGCTCTGTCAGTGCCCTATCTGGATTAAATAGACATTTCTTTGTGTCTCTCCAGGAAAAGTCATGCACAAATGCCCTTTACTGAAATTGGAAATACTAAGTGAAGATTGGATTTAGACAAATAAATCAAAAGTTCTCTTTTGGACATATTAAGTTTCAGAATCCTATTATATGACTAAGAGACAATACTAATGGGCAGTTAAATAAACGTGCCTGAATTTCAGAGGGTAGGTAATGTCTACAGACATATTTTGGAAAACGCCAAATCTAAACTTCATATGTTTGAACAGAGTAGCTATCCAATGCATATTTGTTGGATGATTGAATGACTGTTGAAATGAGATTTGTGCTTCTATAGCCCTATGTAGATTTTTTTTCAGGAGACACATAATGAATGATATTCATAGTTTTGGCAACTTAATTATTAATTGTAAAAGGGAAGTTTTGGGGGCTGGAGAGATGGTCTAGCGGTTAAGAGCATCGACTGCTCTTGCAGAGGACCCGGGTTTGATCCCCAGCACCCACATGGCGGCTGAAAACCGTCTGTAACTCCAATTCTAGGAGAACTCCAGTTCCAAGGGAATGTGACACCTTCTTCTGACCTCTGCGACATTATACGACATGGGTGCACAAACCTACATGCAGACAGTACATTCAAATAAATAAATAAATAAATAAATAAATAAATAAAATTTTTAAAAAAGGAAGTTTCAAATGGACAGGTACAATTTTCCTACCTTCATAGTACTTAATGACAGAACTAAGGAAACATGAAAGATGCTGAACAAACTTTACCAAAAACTTTCAATAAAGCCACAGGAGAGTGGAAAATATAGCAATAAATCGAATTATAATCAGCTTTAAATATATTTCAGAATTTCGTAACTCCCATATCTGTACATGAAATAATTCTACATCGCCATTCAGGATTTTGAAGTCCTTTTACTTTAATAATTCTCTATCTTTTTTAATTTTATTTATTTCTTTTATGTGTATGAATGTACTGTCTGCATGCAGGTCTGTGCACCTGTGTCATATAATGCCGCAGAGGTCAGAAGAGGGTGTCCGATTCCCCTGGAACTGGAGTCAAAGACGGTTCTCAGCTGCCATGTGGGTGCTAGGAATCAAACCCGGGACCTCTGCAAGAGCAATCGGCGCTCTTAACTACTAGGCCATCTCTCCAGCCCATAATTCTCTATTTTTGCTGCATATTAGAGAATCCTCTGGAAGAACTTTTAAAACTACTTAAACCTATGCCCAGAGATGTCGATTTAATTTGGGGGAGGGTGGCTATGATCTGGCCATTAGAGTTGAGGAAACTGTTTCATATAATCCAGATGTGCAGCCAGGATGAAAACTACTGATTTACTACAAAATGTTGCTCTGATCAAAAATGCTAGTTACAATACCATAAGGTGATTGAGGCATATGTGAAGTAGCAACACAAGCATGTTTGGCTTCCATTAACCAGAAAAGAAAATCTTTTTTTAAAGTTTAAACTGCAAAGGGTTAGATCAGTCACATATATAT
>VZQC01015540.1:340725-400403 GCA_009823505.1 Rhizomys pruinosus | reverse complement strand
ATATATATATATAGTAAGGAAGGGACTGGCATATGTATTTGTGTGTGGCATGTGCATCTGAATTCATTCACACATGTGCATGCACACATGCAAGTGCTAATGTGTTTGGAAGCCAGAAGTTAATGCCAGATGCCTTCTTTGATTGTTCTCTACCTTATAGATTGAAGAAGGGGTTGTCACATCAATTCAGAGTTTACTGATTCAGCTAGTCTAGCTAGCCAGCTACCCAGGGGATCCCCTATTTCCTGCTCCCAGGAGATAAAATTATAGGTGGACCACAACACCTGTCCTACATTTACACTGATGCTGAGGATCCAAACTCAGGTCCTCAAGCTTGTGCAGCAAGTGCTTTACCCATGAAGCCATCTCCCTAGCTTTACAGCCAATTTTTAAACACTTAGAAAATAAACTGGTGTACTTATTTGTCACCCTAAAAATGAATGATAAGATGCCGAGGGTATGGCTAAGTAGTAGAGCAAATGTTGTGCATATGTCTAGCCCTGGGTTTGATCCCTGATATGGAAAAAACAAAAATAGAAAATGATTAATGGAGCTGGAGGTGTAGCTCTGTTGTGCATCATTTTCTACTGAGACAAGGCATTCCATCTTGGAGGAAATCTCATTAAGACAAGATATGCTAAGGCTAGGTGAAACATTCCATCCTGTAGGGAAGCTCTTTAAGACTCTAGATGTTGAAAGGGGGATGTAACAACAGCCTTTGTCTGAAGGAAGGCGAAATATTCCATTCTGCCAGGAAGCTGTGAAACTCAGGAAAGACAAAGCTAGAAAGCTTCAGGAAATCTCTGAAACTGACCAGATTCATTAAACCCCCCTCTCCAAACAGAGATAAGGATGCTGAAGGTCATGCTCAAACAAGCTGAGCTGCTTTGAAGAGGCTGAGATGAGACAGGTTTCCTAGAAGTGGAGACCAACTGAGCTACTTTGAACAGGCATACACCAGCCACCTGGAAGAGGGTCAGACCGACTGAGCTATCTGGAAAAGATATTCTCCAACCCTTGTGGCTGCCGGCAAGTTATGCAGGGTTCCATAACTGTCTTTGGCTAACATTCTCTTCTGTAAGCCCTCACCGTACTCCTGTAAATAAAAACTCATTGATTCACCAAGTTGGACTTTGGTGGTAGCCTTACTTTAGTTGGTTGTTAGTTCCCTGCATGGTTATTCATGTCTTCCCAGGAATAGCATCACACAGCAAGCTCATAGGTAGAGCACGTACTTAACATGTACAAGGTCCTGGGTTTTACTCCCAGCACCACATTAAAAATGAAAAGAGAAAGGATTGAAATTCAATATATGCTTTTGGGATAGAAGAACCATTATATACTGCTCATGGGGATGTAAGCTGATATGGCCACTATGGAAACCAGTGTAGAGTTTCCTCAAAGAAACTGAAAACAGAACAGCCTTATGACCTACCTACATCATATGTGAGTCATAGAACAAATGAGGAAACATCAAGCTGGAACTGACCTTAAAACTTCATCTCTACTGGCCAGCTGTCATAGTAATAGAAATTCCTATGCATGCTGCTGATGAGAAAACTAGTCATCAATCTTACTTAGCTGTGAACCCTGCAAACTACAATAATGACTGGCTTTCCAAGATCTCCTCACTGGTATAATAGTGGCACAAATGTTACAAGAGTAACCAACCACATTCTGATTGGATTTAACACCTGTTTCACAAGAGCCCATACTTTTATCAGTAAGGCCAAGAAACTGTGGCTAGACAGGTCGAAAGTCATAGGGGAGAATCTGCCACTGTTACTCTGATAAATAGACATAATATTAAACTGACTCCTAATGACTTTTTGGTATACCCATAGATTATTAGTGCTTCACAGAAAAGCTTCTTCTTGAAGCAGGTGGTGAGTAACACAGAGATTCAAAACCGGTCAACAAGCAGAGAATAAGAGACTGCTGAGTATTCAGACATAATTGGACACATGTACCACACTCTTTCCTCTGAAGGCTCAAGGATCATTGTTGAAGAGAGAGCAGGAAGAGTATAAGAGCCAGAGATGTTGGATGAATACAAAGAAACCAAGTTTTCTGAACATAACAGAGCAGTTGGATACATGAAAGCCACAGCAGTTGTGACAACATGCACAAGACCTGTGAAAGCTCAAGCCAGGCAAAATCACAAAATGGAAGGAAATAAGCAAGAAGCTCTACCCCTAGCTGGGGAACTATTGGCAATTGATAGCTGCTGAAAGAAGGGGATTCAGTTTGCTTGTTTTTTAAGTTGGTTGACCAGACTCCAGATGATGAACCCATACTCAAGAGTATTTGAGAAACACAACTTACACTCAATAAACATTAAAAATAACAATAGTAGTAGTGAACATAAAGTGTGGAGCAGGGTAGTAAGGTGGGAGCAGATGGGAGAGTTGGTCTGAATATACTCAAAATACATTGTATGAAATTCCCAAAGTATCAATAAAATTATATATATATATATATATATAGAAAAATTTGCAAATATTCACATATTTTAACCCACGCTCTTTTTTATACCTGGACCAAAAGAAGACATATTTTAAAATATGTTGAATGATATAATAATGAAATAACAACATATTCTTTTATCAAATAGGTTTCTCTAAGCATTAGTATTATAGAGAATCTTGGAGGGTTTTTTGTTTGTTGTTGTTTTCTTTTTGAGGCAGGCTCTCTGTAACCCCTAGCTGGCCTGTAACTAGACCCGGCTGCGCCTTTTGAACTCACAGAAATCTGCCTGCCTCTGCCTCCCAAGTGCTGGGATTAAAGGTGTGCACCACCACGCCCTGCAAGAATCTTGGAGTTTTAAAATGCCTATACACTAAGATAGAATTAAAACCTAAAGAACTGTTGGGCATGGTGGTTCACACCTTTAATCCTAGCACTTGGGAGGCAGAGGCAGGCAGATCTCTGTGAGTACAAGGCCAACCTGGTCTACATAGTAAGTTCCAGGACAGCTGCAGCTACAGGGAGACCCTGTCTCAGGAAGACAAAAAATTAAAATTAAAAAAAACTAAAGATCCAGTTGAGATGGTACATGCCTATAATCCCAGCATTCAGGGGGCAGAGGAAGGTACATTTCTATGAGTTTCAGGTCAGTCTACTCCATCCCATCAAGGCTATACAGTGAGACCCTAAATAAAATAAATAAATAAGAAGGAAGAAAGGAAGAAAAGGAATGAGGGATGGAGGGAGGAATGGAGAGGAGAGGAAGGGGAGGAAGAAAGGACAGAAAAATCCTAAAGTAAGATAAAGATGGATACCAAAAGAATAAAAAAAGGAATTCAATCCAGCATCCCTTCATGCTTAAAGTCCTAGAGGGAATTGGACTGGAGGGATCATTCCTCAATGTAATCAAAGCCATATACAAGAAACCCACATCCAACATCATCCTAAATGGAGAAAAGACAGAAGCATTCCCTTTAAAGGTAGGATTTCTGCAAGGCTGCCCCCTGTCACCATTCCTCTTCAATATAGTGCTTGAAACACTTGCTAGGGCAGTAAGGCAAGAAAAGGAAATTAAAGGAGTACTAATTTGAAAAGAAGTCAAACTATCCCTTTTTGCAGATGATATGATAGTTTACCTAAGGGATGCTAAAAACTCCACCAGAAAACTTCTAGAAAAGATTAAGAGTTTCAGTAAAGTGGTAGGTTACCTAGAAAAATTAACCTAGAAAAAGCAAGCAAATGAAATGGGAATACAAGGAGACTTCCCCACTCACAATAGCTTCAAAAACAATAAAATACCTAGGAACAAACCTAACCAAAGACACAAAGATTTCTACAACAAAAATTTTAAACCCTTGAGAAGGAGATTGAAGAAAACATCAGAAGATGGAAAGACTTCCCATGCTCATGGATTAGAAGAATTAATATAGTAAAAATGTCCATTCTACCCAAATTAATATACAGATTCAGTGCAATCTCAATTAAAATCCCCAAGAGTTTCTTCACAGGCTTGGAAAAAAATCCTTAATTTCATATGGAAAAAGAAAAGACCCCAAATAGCCAAAGCAACTCTGAGTGAAAAGAGCAATACAGGGGGGATCTCTATACCAGACTTCAAACTATACTACAGGGCTATAGTCATAAAAACAGTTTGGTACTGGCACAAAAACATACCTATAGAACAAAACTGAAGATCCAAACGAGTACATACAATTTCAGCCACCTCATATTTGACAAGGGGGCCAAGAAGACACAATGGAGGAAAGACAGCATCTTCAGCAAATGGTGTTGGCCAAACTGGATCACCACTTGTAGAAGAATAAAATTAAACCCCTACCTCTCACCCTGTACAAAAATCAATTCCAAATGGATCAAAGACCTCAACATGAAACTCAAAACTCTGGAGGCAATAGAAGAAAAAGTTGGCAGCAACGTACAAGACACAGGCATAGGAAAAGACTTTCTAAATCAGACAGCAGCTATGCAGGAAATAAGGTCGACAATTGACAAGTGGGACGTCATTAAACCCAAAAGTTTCTGTACAGTGAAAGAAGCAATCAAGGAAGTGAAGAGAAAACCCACAGAGTGGGAGGAAACCTTCACCACTGATACATCTGACAAAACATTAACTTCTAGAATATATAAACTACTCAAAAAACAAAGAAGAAAACAAATAACTCACTCAAAAGATGGAGCAAAAAGCTGAACATAGACTTCACAAGTGAGGAATTAGAGATGGCTGAGAAACATCTTAAAAAGTGTTCAATATCATTAATAATTAAGGGAATGCAAATTAGCCAGGTGTGGTGGTGCACGCCTTTAATCCTAGCACTTAGGAGGCAGAATCAGGCAGATCTCTGTGAGTTCAAGGCCAGCCTGGTCTACACAGTGAGTTCCAGGACAGCTGGGGCTACAGAGAGACCCTGTCTCAAAAAGACCAAAAAAGAAATGCAAATTAAAACCACTTTAAGATATCACCTCACTCTGATAAGACTGGCTAGGATCAAGAAAACAAATAATACCAAATGCTGGAGAAGTTGTGGGGAAAGGAGAACACTCATCCACTGCTGGTGGGAATGTAAACTCCTACAACCACTATGGAAAGCAGTGTAGAGAACCCTTAGAAGACTCAAAATGAGCTTACCACCTTACCCAGGCATACCACTCCTGGATATATACCCACAAGACTCATCTTACCACAGAGATACATGCACTGCCATGATTATTGCAGCTCTCTTCACAATAGTGAAGAGCTGGAACCATTCCAAGTGCCCCTCAACTGCTGAGTGGATAGAGAAAATGTGGTACATCTACACAATGGAGTTCTATGCAGCAGTAAAGAAAGATGACATCATGAACTTCACAGGTAAATGGATAGAACTAGAAGACATTATGTTAAGTGAAGTAACACAGAACCAGAAACAGCAAACAATGAATGATATCCATGATCTGTGGATACTACCACCAAGTACCTAGTTGTAAGGCAAACTGAGCAACGTTAATGTTATATTCCTCATGATGTGAAAACAACTCTGCTCTTATATTGTGAATCCCTTAACAGGTTCTGGAGTTAACCTACCATTTATTTTCAGAATTTGGAATTTTTAGTTTATGGGTGGAGGGTATATATGCATATTTTAGAGTAATATAAAATCAAAAGAATAAGAAAAAAAACTAGTATGTCATGACAGTGTGTCTAACCACAGTATTTATTTTATGGGAGTGCTTCTTAGTATATACAAGGCTGCTTGAGCTTTTGTCAAAAGCATTTTCTAAAATACTATACAGTAGTTGAAAGTATCAAGCTAGTGTAACTTAGCCTTTTTGGGTGCTTAATGACCATACTTAATGCCCATACCAATTTGACTGAAGTACTTAAGGGATAACTTTGTTCCTTGCTCTCAGAGGTCAACTAAGTCCCAGGAGACTATACATGGTGGCATCTCTTGAAATGTCCTGCAAATGTGAGTCACCAGTCTTCCTGTGCAGGGAGGTCTTGGAGATCCAGTAATGGGACTTCAGCCAGTATCCAGTCTATAAAGAGGAAAGTATGCTCATGCTTCAAAAAGGGAAGCCTGGTCTAGCAAGACCTGACATTGTCCTGGACTGGATGGAACTGGTAAATGAAAAGCCAAAAGGAGCCAGGGGCTCCCTCCACTCCAAAAACCCAAGTGACCCTGATGACCAGATCCTCAACTGACCTTGAGAAAATAAAAACCTTGGTTAATCTGGGCTAACTGTGTGGTCTTAAGCATCCAAAATGAAAGTTTAACAAGAAATAAATAATTAGTAAGGCATGAGAAATTATACTTCAGAAAAAAACTTGAGATCTTAGTAAAAAGACAAAAAGATAGCTGGAAGGATAGCACTCATTTGTGGGTGCTGGGAATCGAACTTCCTTTTTCTTTTTTCCCCGGTTCTTAGCCTCCGCCTTTAACGGCTGTGCTATCCCCACAGCTGGGGGCTAAAGGGAGACCTTGTCTCAAAAAGACAAAACTCCAAAACAAAAAAAAAAAAAAAAAAAAGACAAAAAGACAAAAAGACAAAAAAAAAAAAAGTATTGTTGTTTTGCCCGTCTTCAATTCTTACTGGCAAGTGCAGCTACCCAGTGGCTGCCACTACTTTTGCCATCCTTCAAAGACATAAGACAGCTTTTCAACCTTCCGATAAGGACCAAAGACTCATGTCTCTCCAAGAATTCTCCAAACCTTCAGTGCCAGATGGGGATTGCTGAGACATCCTGCTTGTGGAATGAGCAACTACTGGGGCTTTAGCCTCTTCAGAGTTTTGACTGTCATTGTTGGACTACCCAGGCTGTATCACAGAGACCAGTTCAGGAAGATCAAGGCAGGACATGTTGCTTACTGGACCTCATTTGGTGACAACTGGAAGGGAAGATCCCAGTGTGGAGCATAAGGGCAGGACTGATGGTTGTTTGGGCTTGCCAAGGAGGAGCCTTCAAACAATTCCTTAAGGAAAACATGACATTTTTCAGCCTAATAAAGAAAAATAATAATAATAAAAAACATAAGCTGAAGATGCTAAAACCTATTATGTCATAATCTTGATATGTGTGTGCCATGCATATATGCATATTTTGGAGTGATGCAATTTGGAAGGAACAACAACAACAAAGAAAGACTGAGTCAAAGAACTCACTGAAATGGTGAGCTTCTGCCCAAAACAGTAAACTTCTACTCCAAAAATTTAAAAGAGACTGAGAAATAGATGAAAAACATGTTTGGCAGAGTGCATGAGTGCTGGTGGGGTTGGGGGGGCAAGGGAATTCAATAAAACAGAAAATAGAGATGCAGCTTCCTAAACAACTACTAAAATTTATAAAACTCTAGCTGTGCTGATAAGGAAAAAAACGCACAAAAAAAAATACCAATGTTAAAAGTAAAAATGAGGAAGCTGGAGAGATGGCTCAGTGGTTACTAGCACTTGCTGCTCTTGTAGAGGACAGAGGATCAGTTCCCAGCACCCATATGGCAGCCAACAATTGTCCATAACTCCACTTCCAAGGGAATCCGATGCCTTCTTCTGGCCTCAGCCGGCATTGCACACACGTGGTGCATCTACATACATGCAGCAAAACACACATACACACAAAATAAAAATAAGTAAATCGAAAAATTGTTTTAAAGAATAAAAATAAGCCTATCAAGAGAATATTTAAATAAAATTTTATTCTGATACATTTTTATGTATGTTGACAAAATGAAACATGAAATGAAAAAAATACTTGAAAATACAACTTATAGTTTATAAAACAACATAAATTCAAAAACAGAATAGTGGAGCTGGAGAGATGGCTCAGTGGTTAAGAGCACTGACAACTCTTGCAGAAGACCTGAGTTCAAATGCCAGCACCCACATGGCAGCTAACAACCATCTGTAACTCCAGGTCTAGGGGATCCAATGCCCTCTTCTGTCCTCTATGGGTACTGTATGACATATGTGTACTTATATACATGAAGGCAATACACTCACACGTATAAAATAAATAGACAAACAAACAAATAAGCTTTGTATCTTTAAAAGAAATTAGAAACATTCGTGCAAAGAGAACTGAAAGGATAGAGGTGTGGCTCAGTGGTAGGGAACTTGCATAACATGCACAAAGCCCTGGTGTGATGGTTAATCCTGGGTGTCAACTTGACTGGACTAAGGAACAAATAAGAGAAAAAGGGTCTTCTGATTGGATGGCCTCAACCCGGATGGCCCACCCCAAATGTGGACGTTACCTTCTGCCGGCAGGCAGTATTTAAGGCCAAGGCAGAAGGAGCTGGTCTCTTTTTCTCCTGCGGCTTACCTCTCTCATCTGGTGAGTTTGTCTTGCTGCTTTGATCAACCTTTCGGATCCCAGCGTGTACTGAGACTGGCAGATCTCCTGGAACCCATTTGGGCCTTCAGCACTGGATTGGGACTACTGACTCATCCAGCCTTGCGGACTGAGCAGTTCCCTGGAGTCTCGTCTCGGCCTTTCCAGTGTGGTGCAGCTACTGTTGGAATCCTTGAACTCTGTCACGTGAGCAAATCAATATATTGTATATAGCTCTATATATATTCAATCTGCTGTTTCTGTTTCTTTAGAGAACCCTGACTAATAAACCTGGGTTCCATCCTCAGTACCAGAAAAAAAAAGAGAACAAAAACTGAAGACATAGAAGTCTTGAACACAGCTATCAATCATTAATTTCACACCTAGGAATTTGTTACAAGGAACTTTTTGGAAATTCACATAAAGATGCATATGGAAGAACATTTACTAGGATGTTTTTAAAAATGGAAACTCAGTAATAGCATACATAGACTAGGGTGTACCTCAGTAATATCACATTTGTCAAGCAAGCATGAATCCCTGGGTTTGATCCCCATAACACAAAATTGAAGAAACCATAGCTTACATGGCCAAAATTAGAAAAATAACAGGTAGTTAGCCACGATGATGAAAATTCTGCAGCCATTGTAAGGTATACTTCAGAAGGATACACACAAACACACACAAACACATTCATTGCATGATATCCCTTCTCAACTTCATTTCAACCCAGATCATCTGAAGATGATTTTATTATGGAAGTATAATCATTTTGGATAAGTGGTGGTGCACACCGGTAGGATATGCTAAAGAAACAGAAGCAACAGGACAAATATATAACTATATACAATTTATTGATTTGCTCACGTGACGGAGCTCAACAGTAGCGCCGAACTGGAGAGGCCGGAATCCAGGGAACTGCTCAGTCCACAAGGCTGGATGTCTCAGTAGTCCCAGACTAGTGCTGAAGGCCCGAATGGATTCCAGGAGATCTGCCGGTCTCAGTACACGCTGGGATCCGAAAGGTTGATCACAGCATCAAGACAAACTCACCAGATGAGAGAAGCAAGCTGCAGGAGAAAAAGGGATCAGCTCCCGCTGCCATGGCCTTAAATACTGCCTGCCGGCAAAAGGTAACGCCCACATTTGGGGTGGGCCATCCGGGTTGAGGCCATCCAATCAGAAGACCCTTTTTCTCTTATTTGTTCCTTAGTCCAGTCAAGTTGACACCCAGGATTAACCATCACAATAAGTTAACATGAGATCACAGTAGATTAGGATAGACCATAATCTAGAGACTGGTTTATCCTTCTACAAAGGAAATTTGGGCACAAATACAAGAAAGTTGCATATGAAGAAGGAGGCATAAATTGGAATAATGTGTCTACAATCAAAGAAGTCCCAAGAATTGCAGGAGGATCTTGGAGAAATGAATGGAACAATTTCCTCAGAGCCACCAATATGTGCTCTTCCCCATCTTGATTTTATACTTCTGGAAGATCTCCAGAACTATGAGAAAATGAATTTCTATTCCTTTAAGCCATCTAGTGTCCAGTAATTTGTTATGGTAGGCCCAGGAAGTAACTATATGTCCTGATGTGTACCCACATACATTGTAGCAAGGGGATCCCACCTTCTGGCCATTTGACTGATCAATAAGAGTTTACTAGACCAAAACTGGACCAATGAAAGGTTTCCATAGGAGTTTTGGATTATTAATAAAGAAGCATACATTTTCTAGTAGCTGAAGTTATAAGAAAATGTACAACTGTAGAATGACCATTGGCTGAGTTCTAAATATTTGGATGAGGATGGTATGCAGAAATAAGAGATGGAGAGAAAGACCTTACAGTAAAAGCTGTACTGGATGTCATCCCTATCATTTCCTTCCCTCATTCCTCCTTTGAACCCTATCATGGGACAGGTAGTGAGTTCCCATTTCTAAAAGAGTTAAAATTTGCCAGGTGTGGTGATGCACGCTTTTAATCCCAGTACCCAGGAGGCAGAGGCAGGTGGATCTCTGTGAGTTCAAGGCCAGCCTGGTCTACAGAGTGAGCTCTCCTCCCAGCTGGAACTAAAGGGAGACCCTGTCTCAAAAATACCAAGAAAAAAGTTCAGATTTGGTATCCGTTCCTTGTTTCCAAATGTATTCTACCACTCAGAGAAGAAAACTATTAAACATGTACAAAATGTATGAGATAATCATTCATTCATATACCTTTTTTTATTTTTATTGATGCTTTGTGTATTTCATACATCGTTTTCCAATTCAGTTCAGGCATATATCCCCTTCCCTTCCCCCCACCCCACCCCTACCCATCCCAGATCATGCATTCTGCCGTAACTCAACCCAAATGCCCCTCAACTGACGAGTGGATACAGAAAATGTGGTACATGTACACAATGGAATTCTATGCAGCGGTAAAGAAAGACAACATCATGAACTTTGCAGGTAAATGGATGGAGCTAGAAGACATCATATTAAGTGAAGTAACACAGTCCCAGAAAAACAAACGATAAATGGTATCTCTCATATGTGGATGCTAGTACCAATAACCCAGTTATAAATATTTCTTGTGGAGAGGGATGCATATTAAAAGAACAACAACAGAAAGATTGCATCAGAAAACTGACTGAAACGGTGACTCGGGAAGGGTGGGAGGGGTGGGAGAGGGACACGGATGTTCATTCATATATCTTATTTACTCCAAAGTTTAACATGTACTGTGAGGATTGTAAATTTGTTCTGTTAAGAACAAAATTACTCAATTCTTCATATCCAAATTTAATAAAGGCTCCATTCCCTGGTGTAAAATTTTCAGTCTTCCTCTAGGTATGAGAAACCACATTGATGTAAAAAGGGAAGAAAATATGTCTTTTAAGTTGAATACGATATTTATTAATAGAAAATGGCCTTCACTCCACTTTATCAAAGGAGAAAACCAATACATTCTTATCTTTAAAATGAAACTTGGAGGAAGACAAAAGATTGGCAGTACATTCTGAACAGGGATCTGAGATGCTGAGAGATGATGGTACCATGATATGGTCAGAGTGAAACCAGGCAAGGGACACCACTCCCTTGAAGTTTCCAGGCCTCAAAAGATATATAAAAACTAGAATGTATAAATGTCATCAGAATTGGGACTAAGAATAACAGAACAACTATCAGGCCTGTATTTTTTCTATGAATCACAGTACAGTGCAAGAAAATGAATCTGAGGAAAGAAGAATGAGGCTACCAGCCAGAAGATACAGCTAAAGTTCCCATGAGACCTGAAAAATCCTGAGAGAATTATTTAGAACTGAGTCCCTCTCTAGCCCTTCTGTTAATGATGCCACTAATTAGTTCATACCACAAATCATATAGTGACGCACATAAAGGACTACCACTCTTCCTACCAATGTTGTTGCTTACATACAGAAAAAGCTGTTGTAACCACAATAAGGAAGACAGTCAGCCTATCAGTGGTAACCATTATAAGAAAGCACCTGCTTCCATATTTGTACACACATGGTTATAACTTTACTACTGCATTTTGGGTCTTGCTCAGGTGACATAGTCAGGTCGTGTGTCTGGGGCTCGGGTTCTGGACCTGCTAGGATCACCTGGAGCAGCCCACCACTGCTCCAGGCAGGTAAAAACTTAGGACATTGAGTCTCAGGGTGCTGGACAATTGATTTGCTGGTTTGTGGCAGAGGTGCTAGTGGCTGGCAGGCCTAGATTGGAGCCCTAAGCCCTGGCAGAGTGTGGGCTAAGTCAGGAATTCCCTCCCGCCCCCACCAATGACTGGAATTGAGGAGACAGTATCCAGTGGATTAGGAGAACCTTCAGAACAGGAAAGGAAGAGTGACTTAGACTTCCAATATCCAATATATAAACAAAAGTGAAAGCCTGAAACCTAGACAAGTCAACACTCCATAAACAAGGGGGGGGGAGAAAAAAAGCATCAGAAGGAGGCAAGCAAAATAAAACAAGCTTTCAACCTTCAACACACTGAAAAGGCATTTGAGATTTGAATCACAAAAGGGAAACCCACATGCCAGTGACACAGCAAAGGGACAACATGGAAATGGTGCAGGACAATTCCACACCAAAATCTACCAACCCGGTAGGAGATAGCTACAATGGGATCCCCCTGGAGGTGACCCCAGATGCAGACCTTGGAGGAATAATTGCAGACCTATGCAGAGAAATTAAAGAAAATAAAGAAGAATTCAGAGAACTAAAGAGAGAGAATGAAAAACTCAAAAAGAACCTACAATGACAAAGTTCAAAAAGAAATAAAGGGATTGACAAACTCCAGAAAGAACAAGAGAGAGAAAAAAACAAACACCTTAAGGAGGTAGAAACACTGAAAAAAGAAGCCAACCAACAAGTAAGGAGCACTAAGAAGAGATTGAGAAACTCAAAAAGGAAATGTATATATTAAAGAAATCACAGGATGAAATGCAAAAGGAAATAGAACACTCATCCAATCAAGAAGAAAGTAAGGGAAAAAGCCTCAGAAATAGAATGGAGGAAGCAGAACAAAGAACATCAGATTTGGAAGATAACACAGAGCAACTAAAAATCTCAAATAAAGATTATGAAAAATTTAAAAATATAGCTGGGCATGGTGGTGCACGCCTTTAATCCTAGCACTCAGGAGGCAGAGGCAGGCGGATCTTTGTGAGTTCAAGGCCAGACTGGTCTACAAAGTGAGTTCCAGGACAGCTGGGACTACAGGGAGACCCTGTCTCGAAAAGACCAAAGAAAAAAAAAAAAAAAAAAAAAACAAGAAAATGTAAAAATACAACAAAAGTGGAACACAGAAATATGGGACATAGGAAAAGATCAAACTCCACATCAGAGAATAGAGAGAGGAGAAGAATCTCAAGTAGAACAGTATTGATCAGATCTTAACAGAATAATAGATGAAAACTTCCCCAAACGTAAATAGACAAACCCATTCAAATAAAGGAAGCACTAGGACTCCAAATAGACAAGATCAAAAGAAGAACTCCCCCTGCCATATAAGTCCAAAATGCTAGATGCCAAAAAACAAAGATAAAATTTCGAAGGCGCACCAAAAGAAAAAACAAGTCCAAACAAGGGGAAACCCATCAGAATTAACATGAAGTCTACGGCGCAAAAAACCATGAAAGCAAGAAGAACATGGAGCAACCATTCCCAGTTTAAAGAACGATGAATCCAAGCCAGAGTACTTTACCCAAAAACGTCAATACAGTTGAAGAGAGAGAAAATCTTCCAAGACATAAAAAGACTGATGAGAATACATGTCCAGGAAAACGCCACTCTCCAGAAAAAGCTTGAAGCAATTCAAAGGGCAAGAGAGAGGAGCATACTATCCTCAAGCACCCTAGGAAAGGAAACTAATAAAAAGCATAACCGGAGGATAAAATAGAGAGCTAAAAGTCCAAATTGTAATAAAGTGAAGAGGAGGAACAGCATCCATCTTTCAATTAATGACCCCCTTAGATATTAATGGGCTGAACTCCCATCAACAAAGGCATAGACTTGGAGAATGGATTAGGAAACAAAACCATCTAGTCGGTGCTACAAGAAAACCCATCTCAATTTCAAGGACTAGGCACAACTTAAGGTAAGGGATGGAAGAAAATATTCTGGAGATCATCCTGAGGCAAGCATAAGGAAATCTTTTTGCTGGTGGGGTCGGGTTTCGTTATCCTCACCAGCCGGTATTAAAGGTGGGGTTGTGTGACTACTTAATGTGAGGATCTCCTGAGGCCAGCGGAAGAGCCCCCCCACCAACTGGGATTACGAAGGCATCTAAGGAGCAGCAGAGACAAGCTGCAAAGACAAGTGGAAGAGGCATGTTAGGACTCACGTGGAATACAGGCAAGGAGAAGCCCATATGGCAGGACACAAAGAAGAGACAAGCACTGGAAAAGGGGGCAGAGGTCATAGTGGCTATTTGGCTCTCTCCTTTGGAGGAATAACCAACGGCTGATGCCACAACTTCATCCTCTGAGTGGTTAGAGATGTTATAGAAGGGAAAGCCACAGTAAGACCAGAGTCGGGGAGGTCATAAGTATGGTAACAAGAGGAAAAGATGTAATGTGACATGATGAAAAAAAGATTAAAACAAAATAGCCAATGTGCAAGATAACCGGAAGATAAGGGTGGAGTCGTAAGAACCATAAGAACCATACCAATGGTAAAGAAATAAACCATTTAAATACCTAGATATCTAATGCTTGTGTTCATAATAGGTAGGACAAAAGTTATGATCCTGGACAAACTGTCAGCCCGATGAAAGGAAACAGCCAGAATTACCAGAGTTCCAAGAAAACAGCTCTAGAGAAATTAGACTGTTTTGCGTGTCTCATCCCCTTGTGCCCTCTTTTCTAGAGCCTAGGGAACAATCTGCAGAAGAGGGGGCTGGGTAGAATGTACGGGCTGCGATGGGTGAATAGGTGAAACTACAACAATTATATCTGGACACTCATTTGGACAACTGTAAAATTGAACATAAAATCCCCCCTGCTGGATGGTGGGAGGGACCCTTGGGCTTTGTGTGGGTTTGGGCACAACTGCTTGCAAATTGGTTTTACATGAAGGATGCTTGTACTCATAAATTATCACTTATTGTTAAAAAATGAAAAAAAAATCAGAGAAAGATGCAGGAAAGTTATGGCGTAATGCATGATCTGGGATGGGGGTTTGGGGGGGGTGGGAGGGAGGGAAAGGGAAATATGCCTGGAACTGGAAAATGATGTATGAAATACACAAAGCATCAATAAAAAAAGTAACTTTACTATTGCAAAAGCCAGTAAATGGAACCCGCCTAGATATCCATTGACATAAGAATGAAGAAAATGTAATTTTATGCAGCCATAAGAAAAAAAATCAAATCATGACATTTTGGGGGAAAATGTATGCAGTTGGAATCACTGTTAAGTGAAATAAGCTAGATTCAAAAAGACAAAGTATTGCAGGTTTTCTCCCAAGTGTGGAACCTAAATTTAAAATTATATGTGTGTATTTATATGTGTGTGTTTATAGATAGAATGTCTAGAAAGAAGATAGTGAGCAAAAACAAAATATTTTAAGTAAAACAGAAAATGGAAATGGTAATAGAATACATGAAGGTAGAAGAGGGGCCTATCTAGGGGAAGGAAAAGAACCAGCCAGAATGAGGAGGGGCCCTGAGGGAACAAATGAATAAAAAGCATGACACATATGGATGAAGACACAATCATGAAGCCATTTTGCATGTTATCCTATAAAATCAAGTTTTAAGAAATAAAGTGCAGAAAATGGGTTGTTAAATGAAAATTTTATTGCCGGGTACAGAATATCTCCCTATAAGTTATTAGTCAAGGATGCCCCAGAGGCCCCCAAAACAACATAGGTTATTGTTATTGCTCTTTATTACCAACCATAGCTAGATGGGAAGACTTTCTTGCTCAGGACACAACACGATTTGGTTGCAGGAAACAGAGAAATTAAACTGGATTTGGCCTCAAGACTTCCTCCTTGGTGGCTAGCTTTTGTAGTGCCAGAAGGTTCGATGTAGGCTTCTGGTAGCAAATTGTCATCAACAGTCTTACTTAGCTAGTTATCCTGTGCTGTACACTACTGACGTGCCAGGCAAAATGTGTCTACTGGTACAATAGTGGAATGACTATTTCAAGGGTAACCAACCACTTTCTGATTAGAGTTCACTTGCTTCATAGAAGGAAATTCATACATGGTACTGAAAACCTGGTCGAAAGCTCATGATCATAGATTATAGGCCCTAGAGAAAATCTTGCTACTGTTGTTTTGCTAAATGGGACATGTTTTCAAACTGCCTTTTAAATATTTATGTTTATGTCCATGAATTAGTACTCTTCTCAGCCTTTGTCAGAGAAGCTTCTTTTTTCAGTGGGCAGCAATCAGTTCAGAGACATATAACCGGTCCAAGTACTGAGACTGTTGAGCTGTAAATGGGACATTTAGACCACCACCATCCCCAAGGCTCAGGGACCATTGCAGAGAGTGCTGTGAAATGCTGCCTTCTGGACATGACATGGATGCTCCAGTCATGAACTCACAGCAGGTATGGTTACCTGCGCAAGAGCTGCACAAGATCAAGCCAGTTAACCTGTAAGAATGCATGAGAGAGGGGCTCATGAGGTTCCATCCCTTAGCTGAGCTTTTAGAGACAGTTGATAGCTGATAGGGGAGGGGGAATCATTGTTTTGAAGAGGTGTGGTCACTGGTAGTTGCCAAGTTCTGGTTAATGGCCCCACACTCATGCATATGCAGGCAGCACTAATTGGACACAGTGGGTTGTAAAAGCAAAAAGAGGACATGAAGGTGGGAGAGGGAAGTGATGGTGGGGATTCAGGGCGAGTTGGATCAAGAGGCATTATATACATTTGGGAAACTGTCAAAGAATAAGTGAACTACTCTTTCAAATAAACAAAATCACAATGGCTTCTGTTTTCATTTTCCTCTTCCACCTCCCAAATACAGCACCAAAGGAGCAAACAGAAACGAAGGCAGGACCATATAGCTCTGTATTTGATGTACATTTAGAAAACTAGATATTACTATGAGAAAACAATGAGACCACATCCAAATACTCATAATTCCCAGCAGCTGTCATACTATTCACCTCATTCATTCCTACAGAAGAAACTCCAGACTCGGGAGAATGCCCACTGGAATAAACAAAAGGACCAACCTCTTTATGGCACATGGTTCTTAAATGACCTAAATCCTTTGGAATTAGGAGTTCCATAATTACAAAGAGCAACCTGAATACACAGTGCAGAATCTGAAACAATGTTAAGTCAGGGAATGAATAAATGTGTGAAGGTCATCCAACAGGTACAGAGAAATTATTTGACAAAATTCAACATCTATTTATGGTTTAGAAGAAAATAACTCTGCAAATACAGACTAGAATAAATGTCCTCGGTCTCATAAAGGGCATCAACAACAACAACAAAACCCAGAGTTAATATCATAATTAATGGTGAATGGCAGGAACTCAGCTGAGCTAGGAGGCACTGAGCTGCCAAGTGTCCGGGATAGCAAATTAAAGCTCCAAGCCAAAATGGAAGTAGCAATAAAGCTTGTAACCCCTATTGCAATAGTATAAGCAAAGGACTCAAACAAGAGAAAATGCTGGCTCAGCCTTCTATTTCCCTACCTTCAGAGGGTCAAGTAGATTGGCACAAGTGCTTGTGGTAGGAGATTATCTCACTGCTGAGGAAGACTCAGACAAAAGGTTCTTTAGGTTTTAATAGAGTCCAGCAAGAAAGATGGAAAGAGGGAAAACAGGAATGAAAAGGTACTGAACTCTCAGGCGCAGTGAGGAAAAAACATCTTCAATTTGCACATACCCCACCCCTTAATGGAAGCTTCTATATGCTACTTAGACAAGGAAAGTGAATATGTATACATTCATGGTCCATTGAACGGATCTGAATATTTGACTACAAGTTTCTCCAAAAAATGCAATGCACTGGCTGTGTTCTCAGTCTGCTGTTGAGAGAGCAATAAGTGGCTGTGAAACATGCCAGGTGAAACCTTGGTAACTTCTTATGAAGTACTTATGAACTACTCCTACATCACGCAGGCTTTTGTTTAATCTGGTACCATAGTTCCCAGTAAAAGACTAGGTCCATTTCTGTTAAGATTAGGAATAGGGCAAGACTATCCACTCTTACTAATCCTATTCAATATCATATTAGAATTCCTAGCTGGTGGAATCTTTATTATTCTAGAGAAATAAAAGACATATAGGTTTCCAAAGAACATGATTATTTATCTGGAGTTGAGAATCCCAAGGAATCTATAATTAATCTTTTAGAATGGGCAAGTGGTGCTAATAAGGTTGTAGCAGGCAGTCAATATATTAAAACAATTGCATTTTTATATTCTATCAATGAGCAATTGGGAAACAGAATTTTAAAATACCATATACAGACGATGTCATCAAGATAGAAAAGTAGGAAAGACTAGCCTTTATACACACTCCCAACCACACATATATTCACTCACAAAATTAGCCCATTGAAGAATATGCACCATACAGTGGAGCACCTTAAAGGAGAATATCTAGATAAAAATGATCATTTGTACTGTTGAGCATGGTGACACACCTCTGTAATCTCAGGATTCAAGAGACTGAGTCAGGAGGATGTTGATCTCAAGGCCAGTCTGAGCTGCATAGTCAGACCCTGTCAAAAAATAAAATAAAATAAAAAGCTTAGCATGGTGATGCATGCCTGTAACCCCAGTGCTTAGGAGCTAGAGGCAAGAGAATCAGGGGTGCAAAATCATCCTCTACTACAGAGTGAGTTTAAGGCCATCTTAGGCTATATCAGATCCTGTTTCAAAGAGAGAGAGAGAGAGAGAGAGAGAGAGAGAGAGAGAGAGAGAGAAAACTGTTGGTAAGTTTGGCATAACTGAGATAGCAGGAGATGAAGGAGGCTATTTTTACTAGTCACATGATGGAAGCTACCATATTCTGTAGCACCTGCTCCACAGAGAATAGTATCTCTTTTTTTTTTTTTTTGTCTTTTTGAGACAGGGTTTCCATTATAACCATGCCTGGCCTGGAACTCACTCTGTAGACCAGGCTGGCCTTGAACTCACAAAGATCCACTTACTTCTGCCTCCCAAGTGCTAGGATTAAAGGTGTGTGCCACCACGCCCGGCTTAAGGATGGTTTTTAGCCACCTTGTGAGTGCTAGGCATCGAACCTGGGTCCTCTGCAAGAGCAGTCAGCACTCTTAACCGCTGAACCATCTCTCCAGCTCCAAGAATAGTATCTCTTGCCAGTGACATAATCAATAGCTATTCCCAACAGAGAAAAATCAGATAATGAAATAAGGCTGCTTACCATTCCTCCACCCAAGAAACATTTGCTCATGAACTTCTCCCAACCCCATGGCCAACCTGCTAATGTCTACACTACACTTTCCCATAGACCACTGCCAAAGTGAGTTGTGTTACACTCAGAGTCCCAAAGCAAGCTTTCATGCACAGTGCCCATGCTCCAGACACTTGCTGAGCCATCATGGAGAGCTAGGTCTCGTCCAACACTAGGGCTAATCTTAACTCTTCATATGTTTTAACTGTCTTTACTCCCCAGTAAGTTTGCAAGTATCTGTGCCTTGACAAGTATTGCCAGAGCATCAAGTTACTATAGCCTAGTACCAAGCCCTAGAGCTGTAGTCCCTTCATGCATTCTTCTGCTTCAGGCCTCAGCTTGGCCACGGTACAGGAGTCACTCATCAGACATCAGCACTATCGTGACCATGCATGGGTCTACAAGCCATACCTATTGCCAAGATGTACCTCTCAGTCACAACCTCTTTGGTAGGAGACTGTTCGTACTTTATACCATACATTCCAACAACCTTCAGTACCACTGAAAACATTGACAGTGTTGGCTAAAGAGAAGCTTTGCAGTCTTTGTCACCACCAACCTGGGCTGATAAACACAGCTGCACCCTCATTGATACCATTTACAGTAGGCTCAAATGAGCCAAAAAATACTTGAGGTCAATCTAGAAAATGACTAAGTAAATGTATGATAAAGTATGCACAACACTGATAAAATAACCAAACTGGATGTTTAAAAATGGAGAAATATACAGTTGTAGAGAATTAGGAAACTCAGTGTTGTTAAGATGCAGCTTTCCGACGGGTGTGGTGGCGCACACCTTTAATCCCAGCACTCGGGAGGCAGAGGCAGGCAGATCCCTGTGAGTTCAAGGCCAGCCTGGTATACATAATGAGCTCCAGGCCAGCTGGGACTAAAGGGAGACCCTGCCTTGAAAAGGCCAAAAAAAAAAGATGAGGCTTTCCTTGAAATTAATCTATCAAATCAATATAATCTCAATAAAAACACCAGCAGGATATTTGTAGAAATCAATGAACCAATTCTAAACCATGTAAGGAAAGGCAAAGGAGCTATAATAGCAAAGGTAGTTCTGAAAAAGAAGAAAGTAAAATAGCTCACACTACTACTTGCTTAACTGACGTCTTATAAAGTAATCAGGATGGTTTGGTGTTGGCAACAAGGTAGGCACAAAGATCAATGGGACAGAATAGAGAGTCTAAAAATAAATCCACACATACACGGTCAATTGATTTTCAACAAAAATGCAAATGAAATTCAATAGAGGAAAAAGAGTACATTCAATAAATGGTCCTACAGCATGGAGCATTTTGGATGCTCATATTCAAAAAGAGAAGAGAGGATAAAAATCTTAGCTGATTCTTCATACCATCTAAAAATCAACCCACTATGGATATAAACCTTAAGCTAAAACTTAAAACCATGAATCTTCTAAAAGCTGATAACCAGAGAAAATTTTTGTGAGCTTCGGTTAGGGTAAAATGCCCAAAAACAAGACAGATACCCACAACTGTCCAACATGCAGAGAATAAGAAGCTTCAGACTGCTTATCCTTGAATAGGACACCTGTATCAAACTTCAGCATCCCAGGGCTCAGGGACCATTGTGGAAAGGCAGGCAAAAAGACTGCAAGAGCCACAGGCGATGGCTGACCACAAGGAAACAGAGTCTTCCAGACGGCTGACAAGTTGCTCATATGAACTCCCAGCAATGGTGACAGCATGCACAAGTCCCACGTAATCTCAAGCCAGACAAAATCCCAGCATAGACATGGGCAAGTGGGAAGAAAAAAACAACCTTCCCCGAGGAATTACTTGCAACCAATGACTGCTGGGAAGGGAGATTCAGTCTCATTTAAAGGTAAGACTCTTAGGTTGATCAGGCTCAAGTAGATGAACCTACACTCAAGGGTATTTGGGAATACAAACCTGACTCTATAGGATATATATATAATATATATATTATATATATATATTATAATATTATAGCACAGAAATTTGGATATATAGCTATGGGAGGGAATCTAAGTATGATCAAAGTATATTGTATGAAATTTGCAAAAATTCTGTGAAAAATTAATTTTTAAAAAAACTTATAAAAGAAAACATTGATAAATTAACTTCCACCAAAATTTGAAACTTTTATTCTTTAGAAGGCACTAATCTAGTAAACCAATAAGTCACAGAATAGGAAAAAATTGTATGACTAGCTAATAAACATGTGAAAACATTATTAGTCATTAGGAAAATAAAATTGTTTAATATTTTATTTTTTATATGTATGAGTGTATTGCCTACATGTAAGTACACCCATGTCATGCAGTGCCCACAGAGGTCAGAAGAGGGCATTGGATCCCCTGGAACTGTAGTCATGGATGATTGTTACCTGCTATGTGGATGCTGGGTATCGACCCTGGGTCCTCTGCAAGAGCACTGTGCAAGAGCAGCCCAGTGCTGTTAACCACTGAGCCATCTCTCCAAACTAGAATTTTCATACATGACTGGTAGAAATGCAAAGTGGTCACAGCCACTATGAAACACACAGTATGCCACCTTTTGAGGTTACCTTCTTTCACTTAGGATAATGCATTTGTGATTCATTCATGTTGTATGTATTGGGAGTTAATTCTTTTTTACTGCTTGGTGGTATTCTGATATACCATGATGTTTTATTCATTCGCCCACTGCAGGACATTTGAGTTGTTTCCTATTGGACTGACTAATGCTGCAATAAGCATTCAGATACAAGTTTTCATGTTATCTTAAGTTTTGTTTTTCTTGAGAGTAAATTGTTAGTGAGATTGCTGAGTCATTTGGTAAGTGTATATTTTACGTAAGAAGAAACTGCAAAACTGTTTTCCATAGTGGCTGTCCCAAAGCTGCAAAACTATAAGGACAGAAAAAAAACATTATCAGTGGTTGCCAGAAGCTGGGGTGGGGAAAGGGGGTTGGTACAAATTGAGAATCATTTGCATGATATAACAATTATGTAGCTTGACAGTGATAGCTGTTATTCTACTCTATGCATTTGTCAAAATGCATAAAAGTATACTGTGAGTTTTATGTACATAAATTATACCTGAATAGACCTGACTGAAAACCATTCACGTAAAAGAAATGCATAGAAATCTTAGCATATCCTATGTCCTATTTAAACCAAAAATGTGACCTAGCAAGTAGCCTCCTCTTGCTTTCAGAATAAAAGTCTAATTTCATCAGTTGGACAATATGGGTTTTCACCACGCAGTTAATGCTACTTATAGGAACCAGTTATTAGTTCAATTTGGATCTCTTATCCATTACCATCCAAACTTGGATATTTCCATTGTGTTTTAGGATTCTTATCAACACATCCTATCCAATTCCATTGGCTTTTCAAGTTATGATCAACTTGCTTTAATATGCAGACCTTCATCAGGCTTCTCAATCACCTTAGATATACAGTTCTGTGACAGAAACTTTAACAGGGATCCAGAACCTCTCTAAGCTAATAAGGGAAGGACCCTGAGCTTTTCAACAGTGATCTCAGAAGAATGAGCCAGACATAAACATAGGTATATGTATACAAGTATATGTTTGCTTAGAATTCACTGTAATCTCTCTAGGAAGTTCGTCAGAGATAGCCTAATTATTTTTATTCTCTCTGCTGATCTATGTATAGCATAACTTGACATCCCTATTCATAGAGAATTCAGTAAGTCTGATTAACAGCAGCAAAGCTAGGAGCAGCAGGGAGCCTGGATGGAGCAATCTCAGGCTCTAATGCAGCAGTTTTTGTAAATTGGATCCACCAAATGTTAGTGACAGCACAGATAGAAGGAACTTTACTACCCAATCTGTTTGGACTCTGAATTCCAATACCATTCTGAGTAGTCTGAGTATATAATTCTGTTTCAAGAAAAGCAAGCTTTCCATTTACATCCTCGTTTTCAAATGTTCTAAATTGGTGAAACAAGGACTAGGCAAATTCTGAAGAAAATGTTTTTTTTAATTTTATGTACATTAATGTAGTGCCTACAGAGGTCAGAAGAGGGCATCCAATTTCTTGGAACTGGAGTTACAGATGGTTGTTAGCCATCATGTGGGCACTGGGAATCGAACCTGGGTCCTCTACAAGAGCAGCCAGTACTCTTAACCACTGAGCTATCTCTCCAGCCCCAGAAAATAATTTTAAATATATGTTCAAAGTACTTCCAGCAGTAAAAAGAGCAGTTTGTTCAAAATGAAGTAAAGATAAAACTATGAAAGACATAAGGTTTGAACAAAGCAATCTGTGACAAGCAGTTCAAATGTTTAGGGTCTCTCTCAACTATTTATGATTTAGGGGTCATCTGTAGAAGTATTAGATTTCTGATTAAGTCTGATTTTTACTACACATTTATTTTTTTAATTTTTTTATTTATTATTTTTTATGTGTATGAGCGTACTGTCTGCATGTAGGTTGGTGCACCCATGTCGTGCAATGCTGCAGAGGTCAGAAGTGGGTGTCAGATTCCCCTGGAACTGGAGTTAAAGATGGTTCTTAGCCACCACGTGGGTGCTGGAAATCGAACCCAGGTCCTCTGTAAGAGCAGTTGGTGCTCTTAACCACTGAGCCATCTCTCCAGCCCCTACACATTTATTTTTAGTTAGAAATGTTATACATATACTCGTCAGTTGAGGGGCACTTAGGTTGGTTCCAGCTCTTCACTGTTGTGAAGAGAGCTGCAATATATATACAATTCTGTAAGTTTGGATATATATATATATATATATATATATGCTCATGAAACCATCATCATTTTAAGATAATAAACATATTTATCACTTCCAAACAGTTGAAAATATTCTGACATGGTTTTGGCATATGCTCCATCTTGGCATAAATCATCTGTAATTAGTGTGTGTATCCATGAAATCTACCCTAATAACAAATTGTTTAAATTTATCTCAGAATTGTTAATAACTATATGCATTATATTGTACAAAAGATCTCTAGAATTATTCATTTTTCATAACTGAAACTGAAAACACCTTGAACAAATCTGTTTCCCTCTTAACCACAGCAACCACATTTAACCTAGCAACCACATTTCTATTTCTGTATCTATGAATTTAACTAATGAAAATGCTTCACTTAGGCAGAATGATGTGGTATCCTGTCCTGAAACTCATATATTTCACTTATCATAATGCGTCAAAGATCTGTCTGTGTTGTTGCAGACAGCAGAACTTACTTCTTTTTAATACTGACTATTCCCATTATTATTACCAGTATATACTGCATTTTCTTTTTTTTTCTTTTTAAATTTATTTTTATTTTATTTTTATTTTATTTATTTTTGTATGTGTATAAATGTACTGTCTGCATGAAAGTCTGTGCACCCGTGTCGTGCAATGCTGCGGAGGTCAGAAGATGGTGTCGGATTCCCCTGGAACTGGAGTTCTCCTGGAATTGGAGTTCCAGATGGTTCTCGGCCGCCATGTGGGTGCTGGGGATCGAACCCGGGTCCTCTGTAAGAGCGGTCGGCGCTCTTAACCGCTAGGCCATCTCTCCAGCCCCTATACTGCATTTTCTTTATCCATCCCAGCATCGATTAACACTTGTTTCCAACTGTTGACTTTTTTTTATTTATTTTCCTATGTGTATGAGTGTACTGTCTGCATGTAGGTTTGTGCACTTGTGTCGTGCAATGCTGCGGAGGTCAGAAGAGGGCGTCAGACTCCCCTGGAACTGGAGTTAAAGACGGTTTTCAGCCGCCATGTGGGTGCTGGGGATTGAACTCGGTTCCTCTGCAAGAGCAGTCGGCGCTCTTAACTGCTAGGCCATCTCTCCAGCCCCCCAACTGTTGATTATTGTGAACTATAATGAACAAAGGAGTGCCTGACTCTCTTCAAGATCCCGACTTTAATTCTTCTGGATATATACCTCGCAGTGGTACTGCTGGATGATAGAGTAGGTCTGTTTTGAATTTTTGAGAAACCTGCAAAATATACCACAGTATCTGGATATTTTACATGACTCTCAACAGTACAAAGGCTTTCAGTTATTCCATATTGTTGTAAAGTTTTATCTATGTTTTAGGAACTATCCACTTTGCTTTTGGAGACAGCATCTGTCATTAGCCCAGAGCTCACCACTTAGGCTAGAGTGGCTGGCCAGGGAGCTGCAAGTGTCCTCTTTTCTCTGCCTTCTTGGTGCTGGAATTACAAACACATGCCATCAACCTTGGCTTTTTCCATGGGTTCTGGCGGGGGATAGGGGGTAGGGGTCAAACACAGGTCCTCATGCTTGCAAGGCAAGCACTTTACCAAATAACCATCTCCCCATCATCTTTTTTTGCCCATTTCTAGTTGGTATTTGAGGAGTTTTGCTGTGTAGAATTTTCCTTTATTTTAAATGTTAATTCCATATGAGAAGAAAAATATTTGGTCTGAAAACATTTTCTCTCACCTTCTGGGACCTCTTTCCCCTCTGTATCCTTTGCTCTGATAGAAGCTTCAGTTTCATACTTCTATTTGTTTTATTTGTTGCTTATTCTTAGTGACATATCCAAGAAACCACTGCCAAGACCAACGTCATGAAGTCTTTCCCTTCTGTTTACGTCTCCTTTTACGGTAAACCAATCAATCCCATTGACAGACTGAGTTTTTCATTATTTTTTTAATTTTTAATTCATGTGTATGAGTGTTTTGTCTGTGAGTGTATAAGCGCACCTGTGGTGTGCCAGCCCACAAAGGCCAGAGAGGGGGTCGGATCCCCTAGCACTGGAATTTCAGATGGTCGTTAGCCACCGTGCAGGTGCTGGGAATCAAACCTGGGTCCTGTGTAAGAGCAGCCAGTGCTCTTAACCAGTGTTCCATCTCTCCAACCCAATTTTGCATTCTTAAATCCTCTTTCCTTAATTTCTGGTATTCATTCTTTCACTCCATTGATAAGGAACTTTAAAATTCAGCTTCTATTCTTTAAAAAAAATTTTTTTTATTATTTATTTCTGTATGTGTATGAATGTACTGTCTGCATGCAAGTGTGTGCACCCATGTCGTGCAGTGCTGCAGAGGTCAGAAGAAGGTGTTGGATTCCCCTGGAACTGGAGTTCTCCTGGAATTGGAGTTTCAGACGGTTCTCAGCCACCATGTGGGTGCTGGGGATCGAACCCGGGTCCTCTGTAAGAGCAGTCGGCGCTCTTAACCGCTAAGCCATCTCTCCAACCCCCAGCTTCTATTCGTAAATTAGGTTAGCTATGTCCTCTTCCTGCTCCAATCTTGGCATAGATCATCTGCAATTAGTAAGTGCTACACATAAGGAAAGAATAGAGACAGGAAAATAGATTAGAGAGCTTGCAAACATCCCATGTGTCCTTTTTCTTTTAACTACTCCCTGATTTCCAAGCACATGCCTATATGTTGACTTATTTTTCTGTTTTCTACTTCAAGATTATCTAGTAGTCTGGCTGCCTGGTAGGGCTACAAAGCTTCAAAGGATCTAAATGTAAATTCATTTTCTCTTCTTATCCATTTCTCAACATTTTCCTTCTTGTATATTTCATATTATAGCAACAATTTTTCAGATATCGAGTTCTGCCAAATGAACTCCATAATTATGTGTCGAATCTGCCTTTCTCTGCAATCTCACTGGCCAGCCGTGGTTCCAGCCATTAGCTGCTAGTTGCTCCCCGCCCCCCCAGCCTCTATACAACTCTGCCTCTCCCTTACAGTGCATTCCCTTACATCTTTGTAAAAAGGTCTTTCGAAAATGTAATCTTAATAGCTCTTCCCTCATTAAAATTCTCTAGAGGCTTTCCACCACCTTCAAGAAAAAAAAATCAACTTTCGTAACAGGAGGCAAAAAAACCTTTTAGAATTTGGGTACAAAGTGCTTGCCTCCTCTCGTCTTCAATTCATCTTTCAAACCACGCTTAAATGTTAACTCTTCTCCAAAGCAACTTGCAACCAATCCCACTCCCCACAATTAAGTCAGAACATCTTTCTCTATATCATATGCCTTATTATAGTCTTAGGATTGCTAAAGTCAATTATAACTTATTTGTATAGATTACTATTCTTCTAAAAATAGTTCCACGAGGAAACATCTGTTTTTCTTAACTATATGCATAGCACTTGCCCCCAATCATGAGATGATGAGGAGATGAATGACTGAAATAGAGAAGAAATCAATTAAGTGATTTTTCTAAACATTCCAACTAGACTTCCTATTTGTCTCAAATGAAAAAAAAAATCCTGCTAATCATCATCATTTTGAGCAATTGAATCTGCCATGTTGTCATCTATTCTAACAATAACTGTAAAATAAAAATAAAACCTTGTTACATATCTGCAGCTCAGAGTAATAACCTTGAAAACAGACCATGGGATTTTCCCATTAAAAAAAATTCCCCACAATGAGTTTTCTGCCATAGCACTAAAATTCTGGTAAACTCCATGACCATTTGTTTAGAAAGAGAAGGAGTTTGCAGCTTCAAATATTTAGTCTAATGAAGAAAGAATCAATACAGCCAAGAAGAAATCTCTGCCATATTGAAGACTAAAAACTTTACCCAGCCTGGAATATTTCTGTTCAAATTCTACATATCATCTTTTTACATTTAAATAGATATAGATCAAATAGGACAATGGATATGTTTGATACAAAAAGAGATCGGCTTCATTTGGATCTCTAGAGAGCTCTCTGGGCAGCCAGAGAAATAGCTCAGCAGATAACAGCATGTACTGCTCATAAAGAGGACCCAAGTTCAGGTACCAACACCACAATTGCCTGTAGCTACAACTCCAGAGATAGCTCTGGCCTCCAAGGACACCTGCACTCGTGTGCACATACCCCCCCCCCCACACACACAGAGCATAATATCAAAATAAAAAATTTTTTTCTCTTTTTGAGGCAGGGTCTCCCTGTAGCCCCAGCTGTCCTGGAACTCAGGCTGTAGACCAGGCTGGCCTTGAACTCACAAAGATCCGCCTCCCAAGCGCTAGGATTAAAGGCGTGCACCACCACGCCCGGCCAAAATAAAATATTTTTAAAAGGCAGCAGGGCATGTTGATGCACATCTTTAATCCCAGAATTTATTCAGGAGGCAGAGGCAGATCTCTGTGAGTTCAATGTATACATAGCATGTTCTAGGTCAGCCAGAGCTACATAGTGAGACCTATCTCAAAAAAAGAAGAAAAGATTCTAGTAAAACCTTAGATTGCAAACCTTTATACCTCTAAACATATACACAAATATTAAATGGACACTGACGAATGAATAGCAATGCTAATCTGTCATGTGAAAGAGAGATAATTACTGCTGTTGTTTTTCAAAGTAAGTTAAATTTATTATTTCTGTTGTCTGTCATCATCAATTACAATGAGAATATAGACCAGCAGTCTGGGAAATATTCTTGAACAAGCCAGAAGTTCCTGCTGAGCTACTTGTAACTCGCACTCTGACCCACAGTAGCCAGAGGAACAGAAGAATTTGTCTGAACATTTCCCATACTTCTTGGCTCATTTATTTATCTGACAAATAAAACTGCATATATTTATCATGTATAGCATGTTGTTGTAAAATATGTGCACTATTTTTTGTATTTTTCAGACAGGGTCTCCCTTTAACCCCAGCTTGCCTGGAGCTCACTATGTAGACCAGGCTGGCCTTGAACTCACAGAGATCAGCCTGCCTCTGCCTCCCGAGTGCTGGGATATGTGCATATTTTCAATTGGCCAAATCAACCTAATTAATATACGTTTCACAAAAGAAGTAAGTTCAAGAGATCTACTGTACAAAGTGATTATAGTCAATGTATTATATTTTTGAAAAGTGCTTTGCTTTCACCATAAAAATGAGAAGTATGTTATATTCTGTTATTTTGTCTTTCTGCAGCCAAAGCACATTTCACCTGTTTGTATTTTCAAAATCAATGGGAACCAAGAATTCCAGTCGGGGCACATTGAAATTGGGCTAATTTCAGGAGGAATTATTCTTTAAAGGAGCTCTTTTCATGTCACTTGTCAAGATGCAGAGGAACAATAAGTACCCAAAGGTGGTAATAAAGAAGCAGCTATCAACCTAAAGAGAAGGAAGGGAGTAGTTTCTATGCCCCAAAGGGGAGTTACATGAAAATAGATACCTCAGAAAGAGCACTGACCAGTAAAGATTCCCAGCCAGACTCCTTTCTCCCCCACCCCCTCTCCCTTACACACACACACACACACACACACACACACACACACACACACACACCCCTGTTCTGCCAAGTCCCTCATCATCAAAAATAACCTGGAGCCAGAAGAAAACAAGGGCCTCTTGATGAGATTCCCATAAGCCAGCACCTCAGGGCAAGGAACAGGGTAAAGATTAGCTGAGAGTATGTCTGTAGGTATGAGGGGAGCAACCTTTCTGATTTATCATGAGTATCTATCAAGTGACTACTATATTCAATATATAGTTAAAGGAGATAGAAAATGGAGGAAGAATCACAAAAGCAAAGTAATTTTCCTAGAGGAAATTAAAACATTTTTCTAACCATGCAAAAACTCATTCAATGAACATATCTACATGTAGAAGTCAACTCAATCTACCTCATGAGGCAGACATAGCATCTAGGAGCTGGTTAGAAATGTAAAATTCCTGACCCCACCCCAGAGTCACTGACTCAGGATTTGTTTATTCTTATTTTTTATGGAGGTGTGTTGATTTTGGTTTCTTTGTTTCACTGGTATATGTTCATTGTACGTAGTGACAGTTTTCATAAAAGCATTTTCACTTAAGTATATCATTGACTTTGAGTTTATCTTCCTTCCTTCACCTCCCCCTACCTCTCCCACTAGTCTCTTTCATTCCCCCAATCTGATTGCTACTTTCATGTCACATATATGTCATGTATATGATTTTATGTTTCTATAAAAAATGTAGGATCCACAAATGAGAGACAGCATGTGATGTCCTTCTAAGTCTGAATTATTTTCTAAATACAGTGGTCTCCATTTGCATCCATTTTCCTGCAGATTAACTAATTTCATTCTTTATGGCTGATTAAAACTCCTTTGTTTATAAATATCATATTTCCTTTAGCTCTTCATCTGCTGATAGGCACCTGGGCTAATTTAACCAGATCTCCTGGTACTGGTTAGGCAGGTTAAAGGTTAAGAGGCTCTCCCATAAAAACTCTCTAAAGTTACTCAAAGCAATGCTGGAAGTCTGGAGTTATTATTAAAACTAGAGGGATTTAACACAGAAAGTTCACAAAAGAAGTATATTTAAGAAGGATCTCCAAATAGCATCTTACAGGAAACATCCTGTTTCTTAATTCCAAAATAAAGCAAATGGCAGATGCAGTCAGTAACTGAATATGTAATAGCCATAAAATATTATGGTAAAAACAGATAACGAATATTGTCCCCTTAATCCAAAGTTCTTTTACGATGTGAAAATTCTAAGGCTACCCAGCTTCTCTCTAACAGTTCTGCAAAGCAAGGAAAAATCCGAACTGATTTAAATTGGAAAACTGCTGCTGCAGTTTTGTGCTTTGCTGTCTTTCTGTTCTTAATACTATTTTCCCTTCTATTTCGGGCCCAACTCTGGCATTTAATGGGAGCTCAGTAAATACTTTTTGATTGATTGAAGCCCAACTGCTTTAAAATTGTGTGCTAAACTGTAATAATAGATCAGTATCAAAATCTAGTTGTAGATTGTCTTCTGCTTAGAGAATAGCACCATCTAGTGTTTCCCAGAAAGGTATTCTCTCCTATTTGTTTACCAAGCCATTTGAAGAAGTTCTATTATAGTTAACTGCTGTGCAGAGTCTTCATGCATTACTACATGTCTAACGAAGTCTTAGAATGCTTTCCATTCACTTTTACCACATATCATTTCCAGCTTTGAAATAAGAGAACTTTCATCTACTAAAGAAAGGGAATTCTCTCTCAACACCTGTGCAGCCCAAGCATATTCTTTTACTTAAGTTTTTATCAGCTCAGAGCCCAAACACCTGATTTCTAACTTCCAGAGGTTGCACATCTGTGCCTGTGGGCTCTCTAAAGCCAACAAAGCCCACCTTGCTGCTCATACACCAGACCAGACTGAACATCAACCTTGTCCCCCAGAATCCCCCAACCAATGATTTATGGGAGATAGAGAATGAACATCCAAAAAAAAAGAATAAACATCGTAGCTTCCTTATCCCTCAGAAAGGAGAATCTATTTTCTAGAGTTTCCACATGAACTTAATGGACAGTTAGTCACAGTGGTGACTGAATTACTTCTCTACTCTCCTACCATTTCCCTCACTTCTGGATAAACTACTTATTCTTGAATGAGACCTGCTACCAGGGAAGTGCAAACTAAGACACTCTTATTGCATTGTATCACATCCAAAGTCATTGGCTAAGAAGCTAAGCAGCCCAGCAGAGAAGTGTGTACTGTCTAGATCTCCATCTAACATCCCTCAACAGAGTGCTGAAAGGGTATCTCAAGAATGTTACAGGAAGATGTAAGTTTGGTTTTATTTACTGGTGTATTACCAACACCTAGAGGAATGCCAGTAAATAATTAAAAATTGATGTTGGACATAAATATATATAGGATCAAGATCTTATATGCAAATGTTAATTTCAAATATATTCCATTATGAAAATGTATTTAGCAAAACTCAGATCTATAGGTCTGATTTGTTAAGCCAGTTAAAATGCATACTACTGGATTGGAGTACACTGCAGAGTTGAGTATTTGTGAGTAGACTAGTATTAAGGTGGTTATTTCCAAGATTTGTGCTTTCCCACATTAACATTTTAAATATTATTATTCGCCCCCAGAAGTCCCAGCTGGGGCTCCAGATAGGTGCACAGACTCAGTGAGGTGCCAGGAAGGCACAACAGAACTGCCTTGACCCTTGGGGGCCTACCAGCACACCAGCCAAAGTAGCAACACAATCCCCCACCCACAACCTGGTGGAGCTGCTATGCAGAGGACCTAACAGGCTCACCGTTATTGATTATAGTCTGTGCAGCCAACAATGAGGTGCCAGAATCCAAAGAAATGAATAAACAGACAAATCCCCATGACAAAGACACAAAGAAAAAACAACATGGGAAAAGCTCATAATAAATCCACACTGAACTCTACCCATCCTACAAAAGATCCCTACAACGAGATCTCCAAGGAAAGAAGCCAAGACACTTACCTTAGAAGAGCAACCATAGACATATTCAAAGAAATTAGAGAACTAAGAGAATGAAAAACTCAAGAAGGACTTACAGGGAAATAATGACAAATGTTGGAGAGAACTAAAGGGAGAAAATGATAAACTGCAGAAGGAAGTGGAAATGCTGAAAAGATCCCAGGCCAAAATTAAAAAAGAAAATGACCAATGAAACAAGGAGCTACAAGATGAGAATGACAGGCTCCAAATGGAAGTGGAAAATCTAGAGAAATCACAGGATGAAATGAAAAAGAATATTGAACATTCATCCAACCAAGAGGAAAGGATGGGGAAAAGACTCAGAAGCAGAATGAAAGAAGCAGAAAAAAGAATATCAGACCTGCAGGATAATACAGAGCAACTAGAAAGCTCAAGTAAAGATTATGAAAAAAAATTTTAAAACACAAGAGTGGAACAACCAGGAAATGTAGGACACTATGAAAAGACCAAACCTCTGCATCATAGGGACAGAGGAAGGAGAAGAATCCCAAGAAAACACTATTGATCAGATCTTCAACAGGAAAATAGAAGAAAATTTCCCCAAACTGAGAAAAGACAATCCCATACAAATACAAGAAGCACATAGAACATCAAATAGACAGGACCAGAAAAGAAACTCCCCACGCCATATAATTGTTAAAACAATAGATGCTCAAAACAAAGACAAAATACTGAAAGCCACAAGAAAAAAATAAGTTACATGTAAGGGGAAACCCATCAGAATCTCAGCTGACTTTTCAGTCCAAACTATGATATCTAGAAGAACATGGACCAAAGTGTTCCCTGTGCTAAATGACTTTAGATGCCAACCAAGACTACTATATCCAGCAAAAATGTCAGTTGTGGTTGAAGGAGAAAGAAAAATCTTTCATGACATGAACAAGATGAAAGAATACGTGTCTAAGAAACCAACGTTTCAGAAAATCCTCAAAGCAATCCAGAGAACAGAGGAGAGGAGCAACTATCCCTGAGCAATTAAAGAGAGAAAGCAACAAAAGCATAACAGAATAAATACAAACATAGACCAAGAATTCAAACAAAAAATAAGGTGAAAGGAAGCAACACACATTTCTCAATAATAACCTTAAATACTAATGGTCTAAACTCTGTAATCAAAAGACATAGACTGGGAGAATGGATTAGAAAACAGAATCCTTCTATATGCTGTCTACAAGAAAATTATCTCACTCTCAAAGACAGACACCACCTTAGAGTGAAAGGATGGAAAAAAGTATTCCAAGTGAATGGTGCCAAGAAACAAGCCAGAGTGGCTATTCTAATATCAGACAAAATAGATCTTAAAGTAAAACTAATCAGAAGAGACAAAGAGGGCCATTACATCCTTGTCAAACTAACAATTAACTATAAAGACTTCACAATCCTAAATATCTATGCAACAAACTCTGGTGCACCTAACTTTATAAACACTAATCTGCAGTACTTCAACACAGATTAATCCTAACACATTAATAGTGGGAGACTTGGATAGATAACTGGACAAAAAATAAACAGAGAGACATCAGAACCGAGCAATACAATACACCAAGTGGACCTCACAGACATCTACAGAATATTCCACACAAACACTAGACAATATACTTTCTACTCAGCACCTCATGGAACATTCTCTAAAATTGACCACATACTGGGACACAAAAGAAATCTCAACAAATACAAAAGGATTGCAATTATTCCATGCATTATATCAGACCACAGTCCAATAAAGCTCAATGTGAACACCAGAATAAGCCCAACTATCTATAAGAACACATGGAGACTAAACAACACCATCCTGAATAATGAATGTGTCAGGGAAGAAATAAAGAGTTAAATAAAAGCATTCATGGAACTGAATGAAAAAGACAATACAACACAACAAAATTTGTGGGATACTTTAAAAGCAGTCTTGAGAGGGAAATCTATAGCCCTAAGTGCCCACATCAAAAAAAAAAAAACAGAAAGGGAACAAATAAAGGATCTAACACTGCAGCTCAAAACACTTGAGAGACAATAACAAATGAACCCTAAACCCAAAAGACAGGAAGAAATCACAAAAACCAGAGCAGAAAGCAATGAAATAGAAACAAAGAAAACAATACATAGAATCAATGAATCCAAAACTGGTTCTTTAAAAAGATAAACAAAATAGACCATTATCCCAGTTAACAAAAAAAAAAGAAGAAAGAAAGAGCAACTCCAAATTAATAGTATTCGTGATGAAAGGGGAAACATCACAACAGACAAAAAATAAATAAATAAATAAATAAATAAATAAATAAATAAATAAGATCCAGACAATCATACAGGAATACTTCAAAAACCTATACTCCACTAAATTTGAAAACCTAAGAGAAATGGATGAATATTTGAAATCCTGGGAACCAACAAAGCTTAACCAAGAACAAATGGACAGTTTAAACAGACCCATAATATTTGAGGAAATTGAGGATGGAATAAAAACCTCCCAACTAAAAAAGGCCCGGGCCCAGATGGATTCACAGCAGAATTCTATAAAACATTTAAAGAGGTCCTACAACCATTACTACTCAATCTATTCAGAAGGATACAAACAGAGAGAATTCTCCCAGATTGCTTCTATGAAGCCAGCATCACCCTAATACCAAAACTAGGCAAAGATACAACCAAAAAAGAAATCTATAGACCCATCTCATTAATGAACATAGCTGCAAAAATTCCCAACAAAATACTTGCAAATCACATACAGACCCACTTCAAAAAGATTATCCATCGTGATCAGGTTGGATTCATACCAGAGATGCAGGGATGGTTCAATGTACGTAAATCAATAAATATCATAAAACACATAAATGGACTGAAAGACAAAAACCACATGATCATCTACATTGATGCAGAAAAAGACTTTGACAAGATCCAGCATCCCTTCATGACCAGGGAATTGGACTGAAGGGAACAGTCCTCAACAGGATCAAAGCCATGTATAGCAAACCCACTGCCAGCATCATCCTAAATGGAGAAAAATTGGAACCATTTCCCTTAAAGGCAGGAACCCAGCAAGGCTGCCCCTTATTGCTACTCCTCTTTAACACAGTGCTTGAAACACTTGCTAGGGCAATAAGACAAGAGAAGGACATTAAAGGAGTACTAATTGGAAAAGAAGTTAAGCTATCCCTTTCTGCAGATGATATGATAGTTTACCTAAGGGATGCTAAAAACTCCACCAGAAAACTTCTAGAAATGATTAAGAGTTTCAGTAAAGTGGCAGAATACAAAATTAACCTGGAAAAAATAAGTAGCCTTTCTTTACACAAACAATAAACAAGTGGAGAAGGAATATAAGAAGACCTTCCCACTCACAATAACCTCAAAAATAATAAAATACCTGGGAACAAACCTAACCAAAAATAGAAACTATCTCTACAACAAAAATTTTAAACCCCTGAAGAAGGAGATTGAAAATGACATCAAAAGATGGAAAGATATCCCATGCTCGAGGATTGGAAAAATTAATATAGTAAAAATGTCCATTTTACTAAAATTAATATACAGATTCAATGCAATCCCTACCAAAATCCCCATGAGCTTTTTTCACAGACTTGGAAAAAACATCCTTAAATTCACATGGAAAAACAAAAGACCCAGAATAGTTAAAGCAACCCTGAGTGAAAAATGCAATACAGGGAGGATTGCTCTACCAGACTTCAAGCTATATTACAGGGCTATAGTCATAAAGACAGTCTGATACTGGCACAAAAACAGACCCATTCACCAGTGGAACAAAATTGAAGATCCAAACTTGACCTCATACAATTTCAGCCACCTCATATTTGATAAAGGGCAAAAAACCCTCAATGGACGAAGGATAGCAACTTCAGCAAATGGTGCTGGCAAAATTGGATCATCATCTGTAGAAGAACAAAATTAAACCCCTACCTCTCACCCTGTACAAAAATCAACTCCAAGTGGATCAAAGATCTCAACATAAAATCTGAAACCCTGAAGGTGATAGAAGAAAAAGTTGGTAACAACCTATAAGGCATAGGTGTAGGAAAAGACTTTCTAAATCAAATAGCACCCGCACAGGAAATAAGGTCAACAGTTGACAAATGGGACCTCATCAAACTCAAAAGCTTCTGTACAGCAAAAGAAACAATCAAGGAAGTGAAGAGAAAACCCACAGAATGGGAGGAAATCTTCAGCAGTGATTCATCTGACAGAGCATTAAAGTCAAGAATAAATAAACTACTCAAAAAATAAAGAAGAAAACAAATGACCTACTCAAAAGATGGAGTAAAGAGCTGAACAGAGACTTCACCAGTGAGGAAGGAAAGATGGCAGAGAAACATCTTAAAAAGTGTTCAACATCATTAATAATTAAAGAAATGCAAATTAAAACCACTCTCAGATACCATCTCTGGCGGGAATGTGAACTTGTTCAACCATTATGGAAAACAGTGTGGAGAACCCTTAAAAGACTCAACTGATCCTATCATATGACCCAGCCATACCAGTCCTGGGTATATACCCACAAGACTCATCCTACCACAAAGATACATGCACATCCTTTATTGCAGCTCTCTTCACAATAGAAAAGAGCTGGAACAAACCCAAATGCCCCTCAACTGATGAGTGGATGACAAAAATGTGGTACATCTACACAATAGAGTACTACTCAGTGGTAAAGAAAGATGACATCAGGAGCTTTGCAGGTAAATGGATGGAACTTGAAGCCATTATGCTAAGTGAAGTAACACAGTCCTAGAAAAACAATGAATAGTCTCCCTCATTTGTGGATGCTAACACCAAATCCCCAGATGAAAGGCAAGCTGAACAACATTATTGCTATATTTCAATTTATCTGAAAGCAACTATGTTGTTGTAATGTAAATCTATTAACAGGCTCTAGAATTGATCTACCACTTACTTTCAGACTCTGTAATTACTGTATATGAGTGGAAAGTATGCACACATATTTTAGAGTAATATAAAATTAAAGGAGGAAAATATGAATTCCTAAACAAACAAACAAAAAAGACTGAGAGAAAGATGCAGGATAGTTATGGCAGAGTGCATGATCTGGGGTGGGCTGGGTGGAAGGTAAAGGGGAATATGTCTAAACTGAACTGAGAAATGATGTCTGAAATACACAAAACATCAATAAAAGCATTATAAAAATACTATTAACATGAGTTAATGTGAAAATTTTAATTTATACTTAAAGCTGCACAGTTTTTGGTAATTCCATTACCATCTAAATGATGCTTCTATTAAGATTTTATTGTTTTTTCTTTTGTGCTCTCTTTTTTATTTATTTAATTTTTTTAAACAATAGGTAATAAGTAATGAATACAAGCATCCTTCATGTAACACCAATTTGCAAGCAGCTATGCCCAAACCCACACAGCCCAAGTCTCCCACCATCCAGCTGGAGAGGCTTGTATGTACAATCATGTTGATCAAATAAGTCTCCAATCTATATTGCTGTAGTCTCACAATTCACCCCAATCACAGCCCTTACATTCTACCACACCCCCTCTTCTGCAGATTGTTCCCTAGGTTTTAGAAAAGGAGCACAAGTGGGAGAGAAGCAAATCAGTCTACTTTCTCTGGAGATGTCGTTTTGGACTCTGATCAGCTCAGGCTGTGAGTTGGCAGTTTATCCAGGAATAACCATTCAATCATACTAATGAAGCACAACCAATTAGATATATAGGTATTTAAACAGTACTAATTATTATGGTAGGTTTCGTTGGTATAGACACAGATGTTTGGATGGTANAGCTGTCCTGGAACACACTCTGTAGACCAGGTTGGCCTTGAACTCACAAACATCCGCCTGCCTCTGCCTCCCAAGTGCTAGGATTAAAGGCGTGTGCCACCACGTCCAGCAAACTATAGTTTTTCTGTAAAAGATGACAAGGTCTTACTGTGGCTTAAAACATCTCCTAACCATTAGAGGATGTAAGCTTGTGGCATCAGCTGTGAATTATTCCTCCAAGGAGAGAGCTACTAGCCAATTATATTTGGGATATACAGACATATGGTTGCCACTGTTGCACAGTATTCCCAGGCAGGTGAGGTGTAGCTGATATGATGGAAGAGTCTTGCTTGACTCAAGGAGACCAATATTTGCTTTATTGATTTAGTAGCCTTTGGTAACACTCTCTGGCATTCCAGAGACCAACTGTACACTTGCAAGTGTAGTCTCAATACATCTTTCCCATGCTTACACCAGGTCTTCGACAGCAGGGCCTTACTGCCTCTCTTCTTGCAGGTATCCCAGTTTACAAGCAAGAAGCCTTTACATTTTGAGGGGGCTTGGGTTCCCTGGCCAACATCTCCTTGGCAGAATAATCCATTGCTGATATCAGAGCTCTCCTGTATTAATATATTTTGCTTAATTGCAAAGCTTATAGAGATTTTAGTATTATATTTGGCTCTGAATAGAGAATAATCCTTTCACAGTTCCTATGTTTATTAGTCAATTAAAGAAAGCAGTTATACCGGTTTTTATAAGAGATTACCTCTAGGCCCATCCCTCTTTGTGTGTTTCCGGAAGCTGTGGGAGCTGGTGGTGGCGACAGTTGGCTTTGGGGCTTTGGCTAGGGATATTCCTGGGAAGTTGCTGGCCAGTGGACACTTTCCCACCCCGCTGCCTGACAGGTCACAAAGATGTCTGACAAAAGTGAATTAAAAGCTGAGCTGGAACACAAGAAGCAGCGGTTGGCCCAAATTAGAGAAGAAAAGAAGAGGAAAGAAAAAAAGGAAACTGATCAGAAAAAGAAAGCTATTGTTTCTGTGCAGGAAGAATCTGATCTTGAAAAAAAGAGAAGAGAAGACGAAGCATTGCTTCAAAGCTTGGGGCTGACAACAGAATCCCCTATTGTCCCTCCTCCTATGTCTCCATCCTCCAAATCTGTAAGCACACCAAGTGAAGCTGGAAGCCAAGATTCTGGAGATGGCACCATGGGATCTAGATGAGGACCTATTAAATTAGGAATGGCCAAAATTACTCAGGTTGACTTTCCTTCTCAAGAAGTCATCACGTACACAAAGGAGACTCGGACTCCTGTTCTGGCTCAACCCAAAGAAGATGAAGAAGAAGATGATGTAGTGACTCCTAAACCTCCTATTGAACCTGAAGAAGAGAAAACATTTTTTTTTGGTCTTAATGAAGAAATTGATAGTAAAGCTCCTCTTCATGAGCTAACTGAAGAAGAAAAGCAACAAATTTTACACTCAGAGGAATTTTTAATTTTCTTTGACCATTCCACAAGAATTTTGTGAGCAGATTAACATCTTCTTTGACTACAGTGGGAGAGATTTGGAGGACAAAGAAGGAGAGATTCAAGCAGGTGCCAAACAATCATTAAATCAACAATTTTTTGATGAGCGCTGGTCAAAGTATCGAGTTGTTAGTTGTTTGGATTGGTCATCTCAGTATCCAGAGTTACTTGTAGCTTCTTACAGTAACAATGAAGATGCTCCTCATGAGCCTGATGGTGTGGACTTTGTATGGAATATGAAGTACAAAAAGACTACCCCAGAGTACATGTTGCACTGCTGGTCAGCTGTAATGTCTGCTACATTTGCAAAATTTCATCCAAATCTTGTTGGTGGTACATACTCAGGCAAAATTGTGCTTTGGGATAACCATAGCAATAAAAAAACTCCAGTGCAAAGAACTCCACTGTCAGCTGCTGCACACACACACCTTGTCTATTGTGTAAATGTTGTTGGAACACAAAATGCTCATAATCTGATTAGCATCTCTACTGATGGAAAAATTTGTTCCTGGAGTTTGGACATGCTTTCCCACCCACAGGGTAGCATGGAATTGGTTCATAAATAGTCAAAGGCAGTGGCCGTGACATCCATGCCCTTCACTATTGGAGATGTCAACAATTTTGTTGTAGGAAGTGAAGAAGTTTCTGTGTACACAGCATGCCGCCATGGCAGCAAAGCTGGGATCAGTGAGATGTTTGAAGGACATCAAGGACCCATCACTGGCACCCATTGCCATGCAGCTGTTGGAGCAGTAGACTTCTCACATCTTTTTGTCACTTCATCATTTGACTAGACAGTAAAACTTTGGACAACTAAGAATAGCAAGCCTTTGTACTCGTTTGAAGACTATGTTTATGATGTTATGTGGTCACCCACCCACCCAGCCCTGTTTGCCTGCATGGATGGCATGGGGAGACTGGATTTGTGGAACCTCAATAACAATACAGAGGTACTAACTGCCAGCATTTCTGTGGAGGGCAACCCATTCTGGAAGAGAGATTGCTGTGGGTGATTCTGAAGGACAAATTGTCATATATGATGTGGGAGAGCATATTGCCATACCTCGCAATGATGAATGGGCATGATTTGGCCAGACACTTGCAGAAATTAATGCAAACCGAGCTGACGCAGAGGAGGAAGCTGCCACCTGAATACCTGCCTAGCTCCTCAAGTGGGATTCAGCCTTAGCAAATTTGGGGAAGACACTTAAGTAGATCCTAAGACTATTTGCATGCTTCTGATTAAATGAGAACTGAAAGGAAATTTCATGGATTAACCTGTGGGTTTAATGCAGTAAACAAATCTTACAATGCCCTTTTTATATTCTATACATTTTGTTTTGGATTTGTGTCATTTTTAATACAGCTGACGACTTGACAGAATGCAGCCTTTTCTGAATTCTAATATAGGTGTATATTGTTAATTATTCTTTTCAATTCTTTTCAACTTACAGTACTATATATAGTTATTTCTAAAGCACAGATTAAATAAGTTTTGCATATTTTTAAATAATCACAATTCCTTGTTATACAATATAATGCATAACTCCTTGTCAATAATGTTCTTACTGTAATATATGGAAACATTGTTCTTAGTTACAGCATGCATACACCTATCTATCTGTTTCATTCTAACATCCTTTTCCTTTATAGTTCTGTGGTAGTTCTCTATAAATAAAAAGTAGTATGTTAACTTTTAAATAAAAAATAAAAAAATAAAAAAGAGACTACCTCTATAACAGTTGGCTCTAATTTACAGTTAGGGAATGACTTCATTACCATCATGATTTTCTTTGTTCCATGAAAAGTAGGCAAGAAAGTCTCTCATATTAAAACTTTGTGGCACCTGGAAGGTAAAGTTCATTAGGACTCATTATAAACAGTTGTTACAAATAGGATCCACAGAGATGTTCGATGCCTGTAGCAGTCTGAGGCTTTTCTTCCTTTTAATGTTTAGATGGGCCAACTTCTCTGCTGGTATTTCTTGGTACATCCTGTACAATGCAAAGCCATAACTTTTTCTATTCTCAGCCACTAAGTTGGTGATGTTTTGACCTGTAGGAACATACCAATCTTTTCCCATAGTTAGTTTTAAGATTTAAATTGAAAAATTTGACAAAAGGTTTAATATATAATTGTATCCCCCACTTTTTTAGGTTTTTAATTTTTTGACCCATAAGTCTCAAAAAGGCAGTTGTAGTACACATACTTACAGGCAGAAATAAAAGTGTAAATTTCATTAAATTTATCCAAGCTGTTTTGGATGACTGTATGTTGTTAATTTGGGAAGGAAACTTAATTCCTTAAGTTAAATTATCCTACAGGTAAAAGAGAATGTTACAAGATGATACTGTATAACACAAAAATTATAGAGAACATTTGTATACGTTAATCCCAAAGTTATTGTTATACAGATTTTATATTAAAAAAGTGGACAACAATTTATACTTCCAATTAACTTAAATGTATTATCACTTTTATTAAAACCTTTTAACCAATGTTGTTTAATATAGATATTTTTACTTTTACTAAGTCCTAAAATACCATATAATTTGTAGATAGAGTTTGGGCAAAATTGGATACTTGTTAAACTCACATCAATTAAATATACATTAATTGACTATAGACCCATGTCCCTCACCCCACCCTCCCACCCCTCCAGATTCACCATTTCAGTCAGTTCTTTGATGCAGTCTTTTCTGTTGTTGTTCTTTCCAATATGCATCCACAGATGAGGGATACCATTTATTGTTTGTTTTTCTGGGACTGTGTTCCTTCACTTAACATAATATCTTCTAGCTCCATCCATATACCTGCAAAGTTCATGATGTTGTTTTTATTTACTGCTGCATAGAACTCCATTGTGTAGATGTACCACATTTTCTCTATCCACTTGTCAGTTGAGGGGCATTTGGGTTGGTTCCAGCTTTTTGCTATTGTGAACAGAGCTGCAGTAAATATAGCTGTGCATGTATCTCTGCGGTAAGATGAGTCTTGTGGGTATATACCCAGGAGTGCTATGACTGGGTCAGACAGTCACTATGGAAATCAGTGTGGAGAACCCTTGGAAGACTCAAAATGAGTTTGCCATCTTTTGTGCTCTCTTTTGAGACTGGGTCTCCCTTTAGTCCCAGATGGCCTGGAGCTCACTATGTAGACCATGGTGGGCTTGAATTCACAGAGATCTGCTTGCCCCTGCCTCCCAAGTGCTGGGATTAAAGGGGTGAACCACCATGCCTGGAGATTTTATTCCTGTTTTATGTGTATATATGTGTTGCCTGCTTGTATGTAAGTGCACGTGTGTCATGCAATGTTTACTGAGGACATAAGGCTTCAGATTCCCCTGAAACTGGAGTTACTAAATTAAAAGGACAACACAACACAGCAAAACCTCTGAGATACTTTAAAAGCACTCTAAGAGGGAACTTTATAGCTCCAAGTGCCCTCATTAAAAAATCAGAAAGAGGGCTGGAGAGATGGCCTAGCGGTTAAGAGCACTGAAGCTCTTGCAGAGGACCTGGGTTCGATCCCCAGAACCCACATGTCGGCTAAGAACTGTCTTTAACTCCAGTTCTAGGGGAATCCAACACCCTCTTCTGACATCTGCAGCATTGCACAGCATGGGTGCACCAACCTACATGCAGACAGTACATTCATACTAGTTCCATGAATTCATACACATAAAAATAAATAATTAATTAAAAAATCAGAAAGATCACAAATAAACGACTTAACATTACAACTCAAGACTCTGGAAAGGCAACAATAAATGAAACCCAAACCCAGCAGACAAGAAGAAATAACAAAAATCAGAGCAGAAATTAATGAAATAGAAACAAAGAAAACAATACAAAAAAATCAATGAATTCAAAAGTTGGTTCTTTGAAAAAATAAACTAGATAGACAGATACTTAGCCCAGTCAACCAAAAGAAAGAGCAAGAAGCTTCAAATCAACAGAATGAGAGATTAAAGGGGAAACATCATAACAGCCAACAAAAAGATCCACAACATTATAAAGGAATAATTTAAAAAGCTATACTCTATTAAATTTGAAAACCTAAACGAAATGAATGTACATCTAAAATCATTGGAATCACCAAAGCTAAGCCAAGAAGAGATAAATAGCTTAAACAGACCCATAACATACAAGCAAATTGAAACAATAACACAAAACCTCCCAACTAAAAAATGTCCAGTCCCAGATGGATTTACAGCAGAATTCTACCAGACATTTAAAGAATATCTACAACCATATTACTCAAATTTTTCAAAAAGATAAAAAAGAACTCCTAAATTCCTTCTATAAAGGCAACATCAATCTAATACCAAAATCAGGCAAAGATACAACCAAAAAAGAAAACTATAAACCCATATCCTGAATGAACATAGATGCAAAAATTCTCAATAAAATATTCCCAAACTGCATACAGGCACACATCAAAAAAGTCATTCACCATGATCGAGTTGGCTTTATTCCAGAGATGTATGGATGGTACAGTGCCCATGTCAATAAATCTCATAAATCATATGGACTCAAAGACAAAAATCACATGGTCACCTCAGTATATGCAGAACAGGCCCTTGAAAAATTCAACATTCATTGACTCAAAATGAGCTTACCACCTGACACTTTGTCCTCGAGTGGATGGAACTGGTAAATGAAAAGCCAAAAGGAGCCAGGGGCTCCCCCCCCCCAAAACCTGAGTGACCCCTGAGGACCAGATCCTCAACTGACCTTGAGAAAATAAAAACCTTGGTTAATCTGGGCTGTGACCCCTTAAACATCCAAAAGGAAAGTATAACCAGGAAAAACGTTATCAGGCTAGTGTAACTTAGCCTTTCTGGATGCTTAATGACCATACCAATTTGGCCAAGGGACTTAAGGATAACTTTGTCCCTTGCCCTCAGAGGTCAACTAAGTCCTAGGGGCATCTCTTGAAATGTTCTACAAATATGAGTCACCAGTCTTCCTGTGCAGGGAGGCCTTAGAGATGCACTAATGGGACTTCAGCCAGTGTCCAGCCTATAAAGAGGAAAGTCTGCTCATGCTTCAAAAAGGGAAGCCTGGTCTAGGAAGGCCTGACTTTGTCCTCGAGTGGATGGAACTGGTAAATGAAAAGCCAAGAGGAGCCAGGGGCTCCCACCCCACCCCAACCCCCCAAAATCCAAGTGACCCTTGAAGGCCAGATCCTCAACTGACCTTGAGAAAACAAAAACCCTGGTTAATCTGGGCTAACTGTGTGGCCTTAAACATCCAAAAGGAAAGTATAACCAGAAATAAATAATCAGTAAGGCCTGAGAAATTGTACTTCAGGTATAAAACCTGATATTTTAATAAAAAGACAAAAAGACCAAAAAAAGCACTGTTGTTTTGCCTGTCTTTAATTCTTACTGGCAAGTGCAGCTACCCAGTGGCTGCCACTGCTTTTGCAATCCTTCAAAGACATGAGACAGCTTTTCAACCTTCCAATATGGACTGAAGACTCATGTCTGTCCAAGAATCCTCCAAACCTTCAGTGTCAGATGGGGACTGCTGAGACATCCAGTTTGTGGACTAAGCTACTACTAGGGTTTCAGTCTTTTCAGAGTTTAGAGTGCCATTGTTGGACTACCCAGGCTGTATCACAGAGACCAGTACAGGAAGATCAAGACAAGGACGCGGTGCTTACTGGACCTCATTTGGTGACAACTGGAAGGGAAGATCCCAGTGTGGAGCACAAGGGCAGGACTGATGGTTGTTTGGGCTTGCCAAGGAGGAGCCTTCAAACAACTCTCTAAGGAAAACATGACATCTTTCAGCCTAATAAAGAAAAAAAATAAGAAATCATAAGCTGAAGATTCTAAAACCCATGATATGCTAATCTTGATATATGTGTGGCATGCATATATGCATATTTTGGAGTAATGCAAATTGGAAAACAACAACAAAGACTGGGTCAAAGAACTGGCTGAAACGGTGAACTTCTACCCAAAACAGTAAACTTTTGCATCAAAAATTTTAAAAGAGACTGAGAAAAAATGAAAAACATGTTTGGCAGAATGCATGAGCTCTGGTGGGGTGGGGGGCAAAGAAGGGGAAATGGGTCTAGATTTGATTGGGAAATGTATGAAATGCACAAAGCTTCAATAAAAAAAATGGCCTTGAAAAAAATTCAACATGCATTTATGTTAAAAGTCCTAGAGGGAATTGGGCTGGATGAAGCATGCTTCAACATAATTAAAGCTATGTACAACAAACCCACAGTCAACATCATTCTAAAGGCAGTAAGAGGAGGGATCGCTAACACTGAAAGCCTTTTGAAAGAGTCGTATGGAAACCTCTTATATATAGAAGCTTCTTTCAATAGATACAGATCATTATGGTTTGAATGAAAATGTCCTCCATAGGCTTCAAGTGTTTGGACACTTGATCTCCAGTTCCCAGTGCTATTTGGCCACCTCCTGCCACCATGCCTCCCCCACCTCATCCCACCCCACCCCCGATATTATGGACCAGTCTTCATTCAAGGATATATGAGTAACTGCACTGTCCTGCTAGAACCTCCAAACAAGCTCTCAAGAGAATATTTTTTAAATAGCAGTGATAAAATTGCTTACATTTTCCTTTTGCTGTTGTCATTTTGATTTTTTAAAGGGTCTTGCCACGTAGCTCAGGATCACCCCACATGTATCGTCTTGTTTTCTAGACTCCCAAGTGATGGGATTACAAATCTTCTTACATTTTCTTAATATGCACACCCTTAATTCTCCAAATGCCAATAACTAAGGCCTGATCATTTCTGTTTGCTTCATCTTATTTCTCCTAAGTAAACAAGATAGACAATGGTATGTACCCAGGACTGGTGTAGATGATCATGTGATAGCTCTAGTTTTAGCTCTCTGCGAGAACCTAGGGTTTCAAGATGGACTCATAACCTCCCTAATTTAAGACATTCCCTGTGCTACTCTGCAGGTACATATGCTCCTTTGTTTGATCAAATGAAGATGAACAAAAGTAATGTTTGTAATTTCATAGTAATATCCTTAATGGCACAGACATAACCCTGTATTGTTATGTTATACCCTTCTTGCTGAATGGAATCAGGTTAAGGAAATAATTTGGGTCCACATGAATGAAGTCAACATTCTAAGAATGCTGGGGCAACAGAAGGAAGGGTATCTGGGCCCTTGATGATTTCTCAATAGACAGATGCCATAAGTACACAGATTTTACTCTAAAAGATTAATCTCATTTCTTTTAACACATTAGCTGTTCACTGGATATGGTGGTGCACACCTTTAATCCCAGCACTTTGGAGGCAGAAACAGGTGGATCTCTGGAAGATAAAGGCCAACCTGATCTACATAGCAAGTTCCAGACAAGTTGGGGCTACATGGAGACACTGTCTGAAAAAAGATGGTAGTTTTTCTAACTTCTGCTAAGGCAGCTGGGTTTTACAGTACATTTTAAGGATAATTTTGAGTCACTTATTTTGGTATATATTGGATCAGTTGTCTGGTTATAAAACTATTCAAACTAACATGTATTCACAAATGCTTTATAGATCAGGAGGATTGTTATCAAATATAATTGTGGCATGTGTACACATAATGTGCACAATTTGCGAATGCCATGTGTTATGTGCATTTGAGGTGCCCAAGCCAGACAAATCCCAGCATGAAGTGGGGATGGGCAACAAGTCTCAACCCTAGCTGATGAACTATTGGCAATTGATAGCTGCTGGGAGAGGGAGACAGTTTTTTTAAGGTGTGATATGAAGTAGACTGACCATACTCCAGGGGCTGCTTCCACACCCAAGAGTGTTTGGGAAACAGAAGTTAGATTCAATAGGTCTTAACAATTTTCAAAACATGAAGTGAGGAGGTAAGGCAGAAAGGGTGGATTTGAGAGGAGATGAAAGAGAGTCTGATTATGATAAAAATTATAATCAAAATAAAATTCTCAAAGAATCAATAAAGTATTAATTTAAAACTGCTAAACTTAAATATAATGGCTGTGGGTTTGATGTCCATGTGTATTATCTTTCTTTGTATACCAGATTGTATTCTTTTTAATGTATTTATTTATTTTATATGTATGAGTGTGTTGCCTGCATGTGTGTACAGTGCACCACGTGCATGCAATACCCATGGAGGCCAGTAGAGGGCATAGGATCCCTTAGAACTGGAGTTATGGATAGTCGTGAGCCATGATATGTGGGCTGGGGACCAAACCCAGGTCTTCTGCAAAGGCAACTGATGCTCTTAACTGCTGAGTCATTTCTCGAGACCCCAGATTGTATTCTCAACCTCAATTATCAATTGGATTATTTCACATCATAAGGCAAAACCCAAAAGAAAACTGGTCACAAAATTATCACCATCCATGGAAGCACAATTCTACTAGTGAGAAGGCAGTTTAATAACATCCAAAGGGACATAACCAAAGTGTAATTAAGTGAACATTAAAGTGCATGCTCTTCTTATAAAAATTATTTAAAAGAAATATATTTTTGAAAAAGAATACATGAAGTTTGGAGGGAAAAGTGTGGGAGTAGAGATAGAGAAGAAATTGGAAGAGAATGAAGAAGGGGGTATATTTATCCAAACACATCGTATCTTTGTGAGAATATGAAATAGTTTTAAAGAAAGACTGATTAGAGATTTTTGCATAAGTCAGAGTTGAGTCTACATACTCTATCTCATAGCTCTTGGTCCACAAGAATATCACGAATTTCTTTACACTGTACTTTTCTCATCTGTATAAACAAGATAAATACTGGAAGGAATAATTATAAGAATTTAACATCAGCACATGTATTTTTCAAACTTCTAAAGAACAGAGGCTGGAGAGATGACTCAATAGTTAAAAGCACTGGTTGTTCTTACAAAGGAACCAGGTTCAGTTCCCAGCACCCACATGGCAGATAACAACCATCCATAATTCCAGTTCCAGAGGATCTGACACCCTCTTCTGACCTCTGTAGGCATTTCACAACACAGGTGTACTTACACCTATGCAGGCAATACAGTCATACATGTAAAATAAAAATGATAAAAAATTTAAGCTTGTGGTTGGGGGCTCAGGTTCCAGACATGCTGGCTAGGATCACCTGGAGCGCGGAGAGGAGCCTGCTGCTCCAGACAGGCTCGCGACCATGAAGCTTCTGCAGTCGGTGCTGCTGAAGCTCTTTCCGGACACAGTGTTGTCAGTGTTGGTGACGGGTGAGAGTCTGGAGTGGCTTTGGAGAGGTCTGGCAGCCACAACCAGCAACCCCAACACTCCCAGTGGATCCACAGACCAGCTACTACCATGGGGAGGTGGTCGTGCTCGGAAAGAGGCAGATCTGGACCTTTTTAGATCTGGTTTCTCCACCAAGCCGCAAGCACTAGCCACGCCAAGCAGAGAAAAGTATGGGAAGAAAAAGAGGAAAGGCAAAGGATTAGGAAAGGTGACCCGTGTCTTCGAAAATATAAGGACTACTGCATCCACGGAGAATGCAAGTATCTGAAGAATCTCCGAACTCCGTTATGCAACTGCCATCCAGGTTATCATGGAGAGAGGTGCCATGTGCTGACACCCCCAGTGGAGAATTGTTTATATATGTATGACCACACTACTATCCTAGCCGTGGTGGCTGTGGTGCTGTGGTCTGTCTGTCTGTCTGCTCGTCACAGTGGGACTTCTCATGTTTAGGTACGGCGAGGAGGTTATGACGAGGAAAATGAGGAGAAAGTGAAGTTGGGCATGACTAATTCCCACCGAGCAGGACCTATGCTCAAGGAAGCTGTGGGGGATGGTTACTTCTAAGAAGACAGCAGCTGATTACATGTTCTGCAGAGGGGAAAGACTTCACAACCAGGGATGAAGACTTCTTCATTCCCAGTTTCTACTTTGACTTGGCCTCGTATAATTGCTCTGCAAAAATATCAGAGCTTTCAAGTGCCAAACAGAGTATATCCATTGATCTCGAACAACAGAAGAAAGCGGAATCCAGAGCCCCTCTGGCCCTTCTGACCCTCCTCCAGCACGGACCCACCAGTTTGTGTAAGTACTTATCTTCTGGATTAAAGCGCCAGCTAGATTCCATATGCTCCAGGATCTTTGAAAAAAAAAAAAAAAAAGGAGGGGAGGAAGAAAGAAAGATTTATGGACTAGAAGAAACCAACAGTTTGAGAAGCCATGTGTTCAAGTAGCCACAAGGGATCTGATCTGCTGTTTGGACCCTCCATCACTGGATTTGATGAGCTAACTGTGAAATACTGTAAGCCCAAGAACTCTGAATTTGGGGACTTCTACCTAGAGGAAAAAATAACAACTATTTTTTATTTGTTTGTAAGATGCCTCTTAAATTATGTATTTATTTTATTCTATGTATGTTAATTTATTTAGTTTTTAACACTCCAACAATAATATATCAAGTGCCTAGACTGTTACTTTGGCAATGTCCTGACCTTCTTCTTTGCATCTGCCTCCCATGTCACACATCTGAGATGGCTCCTTAACCCAAACCTATCTATAGTAATTTATTGTCTTTCTACATTTCAGAAGATGTCCCAGAAGTGGAGTGCCCCAGCGGGCGGGTGGGGGGAGGGGGGTGAGGGAGGGGCAGGGGGGAATGCTGTGTATGGTTGGGATGCTGGGGTTAGTTTGGTCAGAGCCACTCTATGAGTTGGACTACAGTCTTGCCTAGGCAATTTTTGTCTACTGTTCGTGTTTTGAAAGCCCAAGGTGCTGATGTTAAAGTGTTTGCCCGTGTCTTCTCCCAGCCAAATCTCAGAAGGTTGGGCATCCATGCCTGCAGTTTCCCGGCCCCTTTCTCCCGTGGCCCTGTCCCACAGAGTAGGAACCCATTCTCCCATGTGTCAAGACATTTCTCTTACTCCTGCCATTCTTCTGGTGCTACTCCATGCAGGGGTCAGTAAAGCAGAGGACAGTCTGGAGATGGTATTTGTAAGGAAAAGGCTGGGGAGGAACAGGGAACATTGAGGTTGACTGTTCTTGATAACTAATTACCTACCAAATGCTATAGACAAGGTTCAAGGTGGGAGAGGTTTTTGGTAACCCCACCTAGCTCACCAAAACTACAATGGTATGCTGTTATGGTCCCCATGGAACTTTCTGGTGCCATATCTGAACTGTTACAACTTGTATTTCCAAAACCTGGATCATTTATTTATACTTTGCAATCCAAATAAAGATAACCCTTACTCAAAAAAAATTAAGCTTGTAAAGAAAAGCAATCATTTAAAGCCAAGTGTGGTGGCATGCACCTTTAATCCTAACACTCCGGGGTCAGAAGCACACAGATATCTGCAAAGCCAGTCTGCTCTACATAGCTAGTTCCAGGCCAGCTGTGGTTACAGGGAGATCCTGTCTCAAAAAAAAGAACAAACAAATAAATTAAAAAGTGAATAGTTATATTTAAAATGTTCAAATAGCAAGGCATGGTGGCATGCGCCTTTAATCCCAGCACTCCAGAGTCAGAGGCAGGCAAAACTTTGTGAATGCAAGGCCAGCCTAGTCTTCATAGCAAGTTCCAGGCCAAGCAGAGCTACGTAGTGAGATCCTGTCTATAAATAAATAAATAAATAAATAAATAAATAAATAAATAAATAAATCCACACACATGGGGTAAAAAAACACAACGTGTGAAAATGCTCAAAAAATATACTTTCTCGGCCGGGCGTGGTGGCGCACGCCTTTAATCCTGGCACTTGGGAGGCAGAGGCAGGTGGATCAAAAAAAACACAACGTGTGAAAATGCTCAAAAAATATACTTTCTCGGCCGGGCGTGGTGGCGCACGCCTTTAATCCTGGCACTTGGGAGGCAGAGGCAGGTGGATCTTTGTGAGTTCAAGGCCAGCCTGGTCTACAGAGTGAGTTCCAGGACAGCTGGGGCTACAGGGAGACTCTGTCTTGAAAAGACCAATATATATTTTTTTTCTTAAAAAATATTTGAGAAATCCAAAGTTATTTGCATATTAAACACTATATCAAACCTTCCTTTGAATGAACTAATTTAACTCCCTTTAAAGCTAGCATTCCCTAAGTGTGCTGAATCTTTGTAGCATTTTTCAGCAGAGTACCAAAAAATATTTTAATTCTACCCAATATGTTTTTGGACATACTGACAAGTTAATAGGTGCATAAGTAGTTTCTGTCCTTTTTTATACCATAAATGACAGAGACTAGGTTCTTATGATGTCAGAAATTATGAGCTAGCATGGGTAGAAGACAGCTCCTAATTGAAGCCTAAAGAAATAGTGAATGTTAAAAGAGATGTTAGTAAATGCTGCGATATGTTCTACTCCAATGAAGGAATAAAGTAGCCAAAAGAAAAAGGGAAATGATGTCACTCCTTATCAATGTAAGATGATTATTTTTGTCACTGATACTAAATGTAATGTGTAATCAAAAAACTGAAGTTTACAAGGGGGTAATGTGTTGATGGTCCCAATACATTCCAAAATCCTGACAGATGAGGCACACCAATTTCGAGTTTAGATTTCATAATGTGTTAGTATGACTCACCAGTCCTTCCTACAAAAAAAACACTTTCAAGATAATTAATGTTTTACTTACAAGTTGAATCATCAAACGCTGCACATAGTCTTCAGGAATTAGTAAAAAGGCTTCCCAGAAGAAACAAAGAAACATTCCACAGCTAAACCAACATTTCCTAAGGAAACCATAAAAAATGAAGAAGAAATTTTATCCTTTTCACCATTCACCTTTTCTTTAGCACAGGCAACATACTATAGTAAATACATAGATAAAGTAGAAGGTATTTTACATGGAATTCTGAGGCACAGTAACATGAATTATTCTCTCAAAACTCCCTCAATATATTCCTCATCTTTATTATTTTGTTAAGATTACAAAAACCATACATGAGTCCAAGTAAATAAAGAGTGAATATCAGGAACTAAAGGATGAGAACTCATTAATTACCTCAATATAAAAGATATGAGAACTTATGCATTACTTCATTCAAATTATTTTCAGGAATTAAAAATGATCATGCTAAACTGGGCACTGTGGCCCATATCTGGAATTCTAACACTCTGGAGTCTGAGACAGGAGGATGGTGTGTTTATGGCCCGCCTACCCTGCATAGCAAGACTGTCTAAGAAATCAAAGTCAGGTGAAAGTAGAATTGAAAACTGTCTAGAGCCTGGACATAGTAGTGCAAACCTTTAATTCCAGCACTCAGGAGGCAGATCCCTGTGAGATTGAGGCCAGCCTGGTCTACACAGCGAGTTCCAGGACAACTGGGGCTACAAGGGAGACCCTGTCTCAAAAAGACAAAAAAAAACTGTCTAGGCAAAGAGGAGTAACAGAATGGAGAAAGAGTAAGAAAAGGGAGAGTAGTAGAAAGGGGTGGTAAACCCAACATATAAAATATGCTCATATGAAAATGGCCTTATGTAATATAGAATTATACAATGAGTACACATAATGAAAACTTTCAAATGTTTAAAATGCCTTAAAAATTTTAAAGGGTGAAGATCTCAAAACAGAGACATTATCTTGGATTATTTTGGTGGGCTCAACCTAAATAAATAATTCCTTAAAACTGAGAATCTGTTTGAACCTGCACCAGAGGAAGGTGTAATAATAGAAGCCATCCTGAAGTGTGTTGAAAACCAAACGAAGAGACTTCAGGTTACACACGAATGACTAAATGTGTAAACTCAGTCTACTTTTCTGCTCCCTCAAGAAAGTTAACCAAAAGATGTAAGGATGTGTGTGTGTGTGTGTGTGTGTGTGTGTGTCCTTTAACATAACCCTCTAAAGACAAAGAGAGACAGAGAAGATAAGTGTAGCAAAATTTTAGATGTTAGAAAACAGAAGAATGACCACAAATTAGCTTAGCAAACACAAGAAGTTGAAAGGAACACAGCTAAGAACCAAATAGGCTAACACTGTGGGAGTGAAGAGAGGGCAAAAACAAAGGACTATCGGACAGTGTTCTTGTACTCAATGAAAAGGCCTTCCATTTCTAGTCATGATGGGCAAGACATCTAGACTAAAACCTCTAGGTGAAAACAAATTCAAATGTTTCAAGAAATTTTAATGAGAAAGGACTATAGAGATGACAGTAATAAAGAACTAATTACAGAAAAGAACCCTCCTCCAGGATGGATCAGAGCACAAACGACCATCCTCCAGGATGGATCAGAGAGCAAAGGACCCTCCTCCAGGATGGATCAGAGAGCAAAAGACCCTCCTCTAGGATGATCAGAGAGTAAAGGGCCAACCTCCAGGATGATCAGAGAGCAAAGGACACACCTCCAGGATGGATCAGAGAGTAAAGGACCCTCCTCCATGATGTATCAGAGAGTAAAGGACCCACCTCCAGGATGGATCAGAGAGCAAAGGACCCTCCTCCAGGATGGATCAGAGAGCAAAGGAACCACATCTAGGATGGATCAGAGAGTAAAGGACCCACCTCCAGGAGGATCAGCTTCAACTTGCCAACATTTAAGTCTAAGTTTCTGCATTCAGCAACAGGCCCAGTAACAAAAGCTTTCTGTTGTTATGTTCCCCACACTGTTCGGATCGCATCACTTTCGCGACCAATGGCCAAGGTCTAAAAGCAAGCCATCATGCTGAGCTATAACCAGCACAGTCTGAAGCGCTGCTTTGAAAATCTGCCCTGACAAACTCAGTGCTGAGTTTCACGAATCACACTCAGAGTTCTTTCTACTCCAAATGAACCTTTCCAGGTACTTTTACAAATGAATTGGCTTCACTTTATTTTCATTTCATAGTAGTTTCTGGTTAAGTTTCCACATGAGAGATAAAAGAAGATTTTAAATTCCAGATCATAATTGAGAATAATTACCTCCAGATTAAGGAACGTAACTTCTATCCCAAATCTAATTGGCTATTAGCTCTCTCCTTGGAGGAATAACCCATGGCTGATGCCACAAGCTTACATCCTCTAGTGGTTAGGAGATGTTATAAGCCACAGTAAGACCCTGTCACATTTTACAGGAAAAAATGTAATTCATAGATTAACATACCATCCAAATATCTGTGTCTATACCAAAGTAACCTACCATAACAATTAATACTGTTTAAATACCTATAAATATAAATGCCTGTGCTTCATTAGTAGGACTGAAAGGTTATTCCTGGAAAAACTGTCATCCCATGAAAGGAAACAGCCAGAATTGACCAGAGTCCAAGACAACATCTCCAGAGAAAATAGACTGTTTTGCTTCTTGTCCACCTGTGCCCCTTTTCTAAGCCCAGGGAACAATCTGTGGAAGAGGGGGAGTGGTAGAATGTAAGGGCTGTGATTGGGGTGAATGGTGAAACTACAGCAATATAGACTGGACACTTATTTGATCAACTTGATTGAACATACAAGTGCCCCAGCTGGATGGTGGGACTCTTGGGCTGTGTGGGTTTGGGCACAACTGCTTGCAAATTGGTTTTACATGAAGGATGCTTGTACTCATAAATTATTACTTATTGTTAAAAAATGAAAAAATAATAAATAAAATAAAATTTTTTTAAAAACTTATAAAAAAAGGAAATAGACAACAATGTTGGAATAAAAAAAATCCAGGAGTGGTAGCCACAAACCTGTAACCCCAGTGCTGGAGGGGAGAGGGAAGAGACATGTGTGCATTCCCAGGGCTTACTGGCCAGCCAATCTAGTCAAAAGGGCAAGTGCCAAGTTCATTCAGAACCCTCATGTGTTAATAAATAAGCCAAAGAATGATAGAGGAAGATACTGAAGTCAACCTCTGGTCTCCACATGTGCATACAAGGGTTAGCACACCACACACACATATACAAATATAGAGACTAGTCAATGGTTGCTCTTATATAGTAAATCTCAGTGGGAGTAATCCCCATTTTAGAAGTAGAGGGGTCTCCTCTGACTACTGTTCTTAGTATTTATTTGGTAGCTATTTGATCCTTCTGAGTCTTGCTTTCCTTATCTGGAAAGTGACGAAGTACCAGAGGCTTCTAAGTGGGTAAGGGTTAAGTATTACACATAGTGTGAAAGCATATAGAAAAGCACATTTAGATCTCGATCAATGGAAGCTACTATTTATTATAGCGTAAAACCTCAGAGCTACAGTGAGGCTTAGAACATATGAGAAATGGAGATACTATCAAAGGTGACTAGGACTCATGTATCTTTAGAAACAAGTTCTTAAGTTTATCTTTTTGCCACGTGGAGAATAACAGGGCAGACAGGCAGAAGATTTTTATCTGATTCCTTATAGAAAAAGAATAGCAATATAAAGAAAATACATAACTTATCCTATTACAATTATGCACTACAAATATGGGCTTTGTTATGAACCAAACTTTCTAGAGTCATATGTCTGACAACAACACTTCCTTTATTCAAGCACTTGTTCCTAGTTCAATTCAGCCTGGATCTCATGATCAAACTGAAGATCATCTCTATCACAATGCTGATAAAGATATGATCAGCATGCAACACTCCTTCTGTGCCAGAGACAAATCTATTTCCTGGCATATTTGTTTTACACTTCCCTCCTATTCTGAAGGAGACTAGAATTCCAGTTTAAAGATAAGTAAACAAGCCACCCCAAAGTGAAGTTTTCTCAGTTTCCTCAGCAAATATGGAGTGTTGAAATTAAACCCCAGGTTAGTGGGACTCACAAGAATAAGGCTAATTCCATGAGGCTATGTCTCTCTCCTTGAACAAGGCAGTCATAGTATAATCAAGATTGTGATTCAAAGGAAGTTGAGATTTCATCTAACTCAAGTTTTGTGAATTCCAGATCAGAACACTCTCAAAAATAGTGAGAGACAAAAGTCAAAGGTTAGAATTCTTTCCACAATATCTGTCAGTAAAAATTCGCTATAAAGAATGCATTAGCTAATCCAGTCATGCATACTGTTTCTGTGGCTCCCAAGCATCAGCTCTCTCTCTCTCTCTCTCTCTCTCTCTCTCTCTCTCTCTCTGGATTTGACTTCTGCTAATTTCAAGTTAAATCACTTAATTTGTGACTACAATCAAAACTTGGCTATAACATTTCTCATATAATAGATTTTGAAAATTCCTTTTACTTATTCAGTGGAGTGTGATATAACTCAATATTTATAAATTCCTGCTTGGAAGACAAGAGGATGAGCTTAATGAGTACAGAAAGGATCTATACTTCTCATCTTGAATGCATGTTATAAGGAAGTGGAGATCTGAGTGGGTGAGGGCACACTGTTGAAGGGGAAAAGGCAGCTTCTGCCAATTTTTTTCTATATCATTCAGGAAGTCAGCTTGACAGGGTTTCACCTAAAGAAAGCATTCTGGTGACTGTTCTCATCAACAGTGACCTCGTGCACACTGAAGTGTGGTTTCTGACGTCATGCTGACTGCTTCAACTTGCCAACATTTAAGTCTAAGTTTCTGCATTCAGGCAACAGGCCAGTACAAAAGCTTTCTGTTGTACTGTTCCCACACTGTTCTGGATGCATCACTTTGCAGACCAATGGCCAAGGTCAAAAGCACAGCCATCATGCTGAGCTATACCAGCACAGTCTGAAGGCTGCTTGAATCTGCCCCTGACAACACTTCAGTGCTGAGTTCATGAATCACACTCAGAGTTTTTCTACTCCAAATGAACTTTTCCAGGTACTTTTACAAATGAAATGGCTTCACTTTATTTCATTTCATAGTAGTTTCTGGTTAAGTTTGCCAATGAGAGAGTAAAAGAAGATTTTAAATTCCAGATCATAACTGAGAATAATTGATCCAGATTAGAAAGTAACTTCTTGAGCAAAGGACCCACCTCCAGGATGGATCAGAGAGTAAAGTCACTGACTCCAGGTTGGATCAGAGAGAAAAGGACCTGCATCCAGGACAGAGCAGAGAATAAAGGACCCTCCTGCAGGATGGATCAGAGAGCAAAGGACCTGCCTCAAGGATGGATCTGAGAGTAAAGGACCCATCTCCAGGATGGATCAGAGAGCAAAGGACCCACCTCCAGGATGCAACAAACTAAAGGTCCCACCTCCAGGACAGAGCAGAGATTAAAGGACCCATCTCCAGGATGGATCAGAGAGCAAAGAACTACCTCCAGAATGGATCAGAGAGTAAAGGACCTGCCTCTAGGATGGAACAGATAGTAGAGGACCCAACTCCAGGATGGAAAAAAAGATGTTTAGGCTAATTTTGTGCATTTCCTGCCTCAATCCTAGATTGTCCCATTTCTCTCAGGAGCCCTGTTTCTTTTTACTGAAGACTTTATACACCAAGATGTGGGTACTAGGTGCCAACACAGTCTGAACAGTTTAGGAAATGATATATAATAAAACCTTGTGATTTCCAAAAGAAAACAAAAGAAAGTAACTTCTTGATACCATCAACATCCTGGAGGTATAAATGCCGCTATTCAGTAAAGAGAGAACACTGTGGGATCTCGAGGAGCTCTCAGCCTTCCCCACGTACAGCAATAGTTACTTGATACAAGCCTATGGGGCATGGTGAGCAGATATCAACACCATCCTCAGGCCACATGACAGCTTTCCATGTTGGCTCAGTTAACTAAGTTCTCTAAGTGGAAGCCACAGAGAAGGCAAGTAGGCTTCCACCTTTTTTGAATGATGCTTCAAAAGATGTTTTCCCCAATGAGATAAGCACATCCCAGGAATTCACTACTTTAAGACTCAGACCTTGCGTGAACCAAGACAAAGTAAACATGAAAAAGTCACTCTGATACTAAGGTCTTGATGCACCTTCAAACGAATGTGCTCTGAATAATACATCAAGTATCTAAGAACTCACATCTTAAGCTATTTTTTAAAAGTACGTTGTGACAGGCAAAGCATCAAGAAAAAGCAGGCAACATGATGTTTGAAGAGACTGGCTATTAAGACAAAAAGTTATTTTATTCTGGGCAAGTACAGAAGAGAATTCCTGATCTGTGGTTTGAGTATCAGAGGAGCCTCCCTGCTTTTAGATCTCAGTTCAAAGACATAAGCCTGTGCCTGGAATACCATGGATGATAGAGATGCCACAGAAGTTCCTCAAAGAATTAGACCAAGAAGTAAATAAGTAAATGTATAAAAGAAGAAAGCAAAGCATAGTCCATTGACCCGGAGGGGGGGGGTTGCATATTCCATTGATGGACTACAAGCCCTGAAATACAGTTACCAAAATCCCTTCTGAGCAGCATTAAAGACATGATTATAATTATTGTATCTGAGAATATTTGGAAAGAGCTGTTTGTGACTTGAAGCCAGATATTCATTGGTCTTAAAGAGATCGAAAGGAATTTGAAACAGGATCAAAAACAATGCATGGGCCCTAAATTGTAACCTGGAAACTCAAGATACAAAAAGACAAAAGGATGTTAGCTTATGACTTGACAGAAATTTATCAAGTCCCATCACATGATCTAAGTATACAGGAAATTAACATCTTCCCCTTAAGAATACATGCAATATCAGTCTAATAACTCTTAACATCACAAGAGACTTACAAATATCTTCCAAAGATGCATTCATGAAAAGGAAACCTACCTAGGCACTGTGAATGACATACATCTTAGAAAAGCTTTTCTGAGTGTGCAGAGCTTAGATAGGGGATTTCCCAGCACGACCTGAAGCATGGCTCTCTTCACAATAGCAAAGAGCTGGAACCAACCCAAGTGCCCCTCACTGATGAGTGGATAGAGAAAATGTGGTACATCTACAGAATGTAGTTCTATGTAGCAGTAAAGAAAGATGACATCATGAATTTTCCAGGTAAATGGATGGAGCTAGAAGATATCATGCTAAGTGAAGTAACACAGTCCCAGAAAAAGAAGCAATGAATGGTATCCCTCATTGTGGATGCTAGTGCCAATTACTTGGTTGTAAGGCAAACTGAACAATGTTAATATGATCTGAAAACTGTACTCTTATATTGTGAATCCCTTAACAGGGTCTAGAACTAAGCTACTATTTATTCTCAGAGTTAGGAAGTTTTGGTATATGGATGAAGGATATGTATGTATACTTTAGACCAATATAAGATCAACGGAATGCAGAAAAAACTAGTTTGTCATGACACTATGTCTAACCACACTATTT
>VZQC01015540.1:175526-320819 GCA_009823505.1 Rhizomys pruinosus | reverse complement strand
GATGGCCTAGCGGTTAAGAGCGCTGACTGCTCTTACAGAGGACCCGGGTTCAATCCCCAGCACCCACATGGCGGCCGAGAACCGTCTGAAATTCCAATTCCAGGAGAACTCCAGTTCCAGGGAAATCCGACACCCTCTTCTGACCTCCGCGGCATTGCACGACACGGGTGCACAAACTTGCATGCAGACAGTTCATTCATACACATACAGAAATAAATAAAATTTAAAAAAAAAACATGAGGTTGTTGTCTGTCTGAGTTTTGGTCACCACACTTAATGTAATACTTTCTAGTTTCACCTATATACCTGTAATTTTTTTTTTCTTTAAAGCTGAGTAAAACTCCATTGTGTGTCTGTGCCACTAATAATGAGCCTGTTGAGAAAGAAACCAAGAAAACAATTCCATTCATTGAAGTCCCAGAAAATATTGTATTACCTTAGTAATAAACCTAACCAGGATGATAAAAACTACCAAAATAAAAGCTATACAAAGCTGATGAAAGAAATTAAAGAAGACATCATTAATGTTTAAAATGCCCATGTTATTGAAATCAATCATCAAATTCACTTCAGTCTCCCTCAAAATTGCAGTAACATTCTGTCTCGAAAAGACCAAAAAAAAAAAAATTGCAGTAACATTCTTTAAAGAACTAGGAAAAAGTCCCCTTAAAATCTGCATAGAAGCACAAAGGATCCAAAATAGCCAAAACTATCCCATGCAGGAAAATCAAGAATGATAGATATCATAATACCTGAGTTCAAATTATATCATAGAGACATAGTAATAAAACCCACATGGTATCAACAAAAACAGAAATAGTACACAAAAGAATAGAAAGCTCATATATAAAGCCAATCATCTATAGCCATCTGATTCTCAACAAAGACACCAAAATGTACACTGGAAAAATATAACCTCTTGAACAAATGGTACTGTATAAACTGGATGTCTTCATGAAGAAGACTAAAATTGGGCTATCTCTCACACTGGAAGAAAATCATCTCAAAATTTATCAAATTTCTTAATGTACTACAAGAAAACTTAAGAGAAACACTTATAGGTGCTAGCATAAGAAATGACACTCAAATAGCTGGGAATCCCATGAACTTAGAACTGGGGTCCCTCCAAGGAGCTTGGAGCTGGGGTACAGTCCCATGAACGTGGTGCTATGGTCCTGACCATGACTCATGTTTCCACATTTCTCTGTGGTGGACCGATAGTGGAGCAAATTGGAGGATGGAGAACTTCCTAATGTTGGGCAGCAGTTTCAGCCCTCTCTGAGTGGCTGGATTCCCCACAACCTACTCCCCTGAGGTCCCAAGATGTGCATGGCAGTGCCCTTCCCTCATCTTGGACTTACGGTGGGTACAGGGAAGTTTGTGTCATTTGCAGGTTCTAGACTTGGGAAGATTGATTCTCAAGAACAGACTTCCCACCTCCCTTGATGACCAACTATGGTCTTGACTACACACAGGGTCCTGGGCACCCAGGACCTGACGTTGAAGCTTCCCCACTCCCAAGCACTAAGAGGTTTTCCTTGATTTTTCTATTACTCTTCTACATCAGTATATCTTCACCTGTGCCCTACAGAAAATGTAAAATATCTAATTGAACTTCTAGTGATAAAAAGTCTCAGTCTGAGAACTTGAAATAGAAAAAAGAATAGACTGTGCCTTAGAACCATAAGATTAAATAGATCATTCCCCCCATCACCACAAAAAAATGAGGACTTAATTGGTGAGAATTGACTAATGAGGTTGAATCAAACTTAAAAGAAAAGGAGGAGGTAAGGGGGAAAGTCTACAGAGTAGGAGAAAAATCTTTGCCAATTATTCCAGAGGAATAATATACATAATATATAAAGAACTAAATATATTGAACACTCCAAAATAAGTAAGGTAATTGATGAATGGGCAAAAGAAGTAAAAATGCCAAGAAAGACAGTGACCAGATATTCAAGACCTTTAGCCACAGGGAAATGCAAAACCATAGTACTTTGAGAGTCTATCTGGCCCTAGTCAAAATGGAGTCACCAAGGAAAATAATGAAGTCTGGCAAGAATGCAAAGGGAAAGTCATCCTTATACATTCCTGGTGGAAATGCAAAATGCCATGGTTATTGAGGAAATCAGCATAGCATTTCCTCAAAACACTAAAATTAGAACTAATCTGTGATCCATCTCTGCTATTTTGGGGTACACAGTCAATGGAAGCAAAGTCTGCAAACAACAGTGATGTTTGCATATGCGTGCTTGTTGTGGCAGTATTCAAAATAGTCAAGCTAGTGGATGAATGAAGAAATCATGTCATTTACCCGAAAATGGGTGGAGTTAGAGATTATCGCCTTAAGCAACATGTATCAGATTTAGAAAAAAGCCTAGCATGTTTGCTATCAGATGAAGAATATAGGTGAAAAATATAAAGACACAAAAGCCAAAAGGGGGCTGTTAGGGGAGAGGATGGGAATCATTAGGAGAGGGAAGGAAAATTGAGAGATAATAAGTTGGCTAAATACAATCAATGTGTAAGTATTATATGGATGTTTGCAAATATCACAATGAAAGCCATTATTTCATATAACTAATACATGCTTTGGGGGTTAGAGACATAGCCCAGTGGTTAAGAGCAATGGCTGCCCTTGTAGAAGACCCAGGTTCAGTTCCCAGCACCCACATGGAAGCTAACAGCCCTCTGTCACCCCAGTTGCAAGGGTCTGACACCCTCTTCTGACCTCCATGGGCATTGTACAACATGAGTGCACTTACAAACATCCAGGCAATACATTCATACGCATAAAAAATAAAAAATAAATAAAATTAATGTTTATTAAAAAAAGTACATTAAAGACCTACATTTCTGATCCATATATACATAGAAATCAGACTCAAAGAGATACTTGGACTCATGTATTTATTGGAACACTATTGACAGTAAATAACTAAAATATTGATTGAGCTTAGGTGCCCTTTCATGAATGAAAAAAATATTGTGTATATATAATGGAATATTGTTTAAAAAAATAGTTCAATTGGGGCTGGAGAGATGGCTCGGTGGTTAAAAGTACTGACTGTTCTTGCAGAAGACACAGGTTCAAATCCCAGCACCCACATGGCAGCTAACAACCATCCATAACTCCAGTTCCAGAGGATGCAATGCCTTCTTCTGTGTTCTGTGGGCACTGCACAACATGAGTGCACTTACAAGAATGCATAACATTCATACACATAAAGTAAAAATAAATAAATAAATCAAATAGAGAGAATCTTACGGATTCATAAAAGTTCAAATTCCTACTGAAAAATACATATACAATAAATATATATAAATGCATGTGTATAGCTGAAGGCTATATAACACAAAGCACAGTCCAAATCAGGAGAAATTTCCTCAGTTTGTGGTGAGGGTAGTCCAAAAGATTCCCAAAAGAACACAAGCTATTGCCACAGCCCTTAATTGCCTCCCAGAACTTGAAGGTAACACCCTATTGCTGAAAACAGGCCAGACTTTGGACAGAGGACTCAGAGCAACTGAGCTGAAATTGACCTAGAAACTTCCTCCCTGAAGACTAGCTCTCATGGTATCAGAGCATACTATATAATTTCCCAAGGGAGAAAACCAATCAATGGTCCTACCCAGCTGTAAAGTTTAATAAACAACAATGACTAGTCCAGCAAACTAACACCATTGGTACAATACTAGCACTTTTAGCTTGGGGATAATCAGAGCTGTCGAATTAGAATATAAGGCCCACTCAATGGGATGGAACTCATGTTTGGTACTGTAAACATAGCCAAATACACAAGGCCAAAGTGATCTTAGATTCTAGACTTTATTCCAAATATGCATCCTTATATATATGGAGAAGTGTACCTTTTACACCCCCCATCAAAGAAGCTTCCTTTTGCAACATATAACTATTACAGAGTTCCATAACTGATCAAACTCAGAGAATAAGGGTCTGCAAGTCTCTTAACCCTAAGTTACACATTTTCACTGTAGATTTTACACACAGGATGAATACATCTCTCAACTCTCACCAGACAATTTTCCTTATGTAGCATATGGTGATTAACACAAAAACCCACAACTGGCCAATATGTAGAGAACAAGAGTTTTCAGAGTGCTTATCCCTGAATAGGACCTATACCAAACTTCTGCCTCCAAAAGCTCAGGGGTCAAAAGAGGAGAGAAGTAAAGATTGTAAGAGCCAGAGCTGAAGAGGGTAGATGATCACAAGGAAACAGCATGTGCAAGTCCTATGCAAGCTCAAATCAGGCAAAATCCCAGCCAAGACATGGGTAAGTGGATAAGAAATCCCAACACAACCTAAGGAACTTTGGGCAACTGATGGCTGCTATGAGATGGAAAGACAGTGTCTTACAGAGATGGGACTCCTGGTGGGACAAGTGGATGGATCCACATGGAAGATGTGAGGACACAAACCAAACCCTATCAGCCATATTATATATGAGAAGAAATAAGAGGTTGTATGTTGTGCACCAAGTCAAAATTCCTAAGGATTTTCTAGATTTTGGATAACTAAAAAATAGTACTGGCATGAGTTAGTCTGCATACCAAGTCTTTATTATCAGTATAATTGCCAGTTAAGCAACAGGACATATTTCTGGTTCTATTGAACTTCAATTTAGTATAACATAAGGTATAAATTTTTCTTTCAAATGACATCCTTACAAGGTTTTAAAAGTCAAATATTTGAGGAAGGTTTATAACACTCTTAATCTATTGTCTACCTCCAGTATGTCCTCAGCTTCTCCTCTGAGACTATTTCTAAGCATCTCTGAATCTTTAAGGAATATTGTATAAGAAAGACCCTGCCTTTCTCTCAAGTGACTTTTTCCATTGGAATTTTCTAACTTTAATTCTTATTTTCACCCTGGGTTTAAATCTTCTTCTCACTGACTAATAGACAGCCTTATCTCTATACCCGAACTGTAGACAAGAGTTCCTCCACATTTGTTTCCTCATGATAGGTTAGCACTTTTGAATGGCTGACTGATAAAAGTTGAGAGCAAGCAAGGGAAGCCAAGCAAGAAAAATACAAACAACACAGAGGCACCTTCAGAGGGTAGAGATATCTGAAAGTAGAAGTTTCAACAACAGCAGAGAGCCTCACTAATCCAGAATCCACACATCAAACATCAACACCCTCTAACCAAGACACTCACAGGCAGCTTGCTTACTTTGCATTTCCACTCTACAGTGATGCCAATCACTGGGGAGGCACCTAAGTAAATGTCTCATTATTTTTCAAGAATGACACAGCTTCCTCATCTCCTGGTTGAGTTTATCCTGGCCAGGGTGCTTTGACTAAACTCCTTGTTTCAGATTGAGAGAGCTGCCTGCTTCACTCATTTCCAGAATAATGATGGCTGAAACTCCAGACGCAAACAGATAATCACATCATGCACGACCTGAGGATGTTACTCATTCCACTCTTGAAACCCATGGCTCAATATTGTAATTTTCCCCTGCAAAAGCAACTTAGGAAAACAACCAGTATCATTTTTCAAATTCAGTATATAAGAAGTGTAAATTTGCCATAGTACACATAGAACCCTCATACAGCTCCACATAAAAACGTTATGGTAATGGAATGGGGAGGGGTTGAAGTGATAGAGAAAGTATGTTGTTACTCTTACAGCCCTGAAATACAAGGAAAAGTCTGAAGGATCTCATCATCATAATCACTAGCACATCTGGTCTCTTCATAACTCCTCTGCATGAGGTCACTGGAAGGAGAGGTTCAGGTGAGCTATCACATATGTGAAGAGGAGAGAAACACATATGTTCTATTTGGTGAGAAGGCCTCTCCTTAGGGACCTATTTCCCAGTGCTTCCATCTCCTGTGATGATGAATCAATACACTGTGCTATTTTTCCTGGTCTTGGACAGCCACTATATCACAGCTGATTATTATGAAGGTACAATTGCTTTTTAAGCAATTAAGGATAAGGAGAGTTCTTCAGTGGACTTTGTAAAAACCAAACAGAGAGAAAAATCACTCTGGAATTGCCACTGGGAAATATAATCCAAACAAATTTTGTTTTCTATTTCTTCAACCATTGTTCACTTTTTTTCCAGTTCTACAACTGTGTTTTATGTCTTTTTATGTCTTACCATCTGTAATGGTTAATTTTTATTGTAAATTCTATTGGGTTAAGAAATGCCTAAGACATTAATGTGGCATGTCCTTGGGTGTGTTTGCAAAGATTTATCCAGACAGGTTTAAATGGGAAGGCAAAGGCTACCCTGAGTGTGGCCAGTACCATCCCACGTGGTCCTCCAGAAAATGAAAAATCTAACTAAACATAGACATTCACCTTTCTCTGACTCCTGGTGAGCACCACAAACCGAGTGGCCCCCTCTGCAATGTCCTCCTAGGTATGACCATATTTCTTTATTTATTAATGTTTTATTGAATGTTTGTGTATTTCATACGTAATACCTCAGTCAGTCTTAACCTGCAGACTTCTAATTTCCACCATTTGGTCATTTATGACCTTTTGAGTTCCTGACCCTCTGTTGCATATGGAAGCTTCTTTAATAAGAGTTAAGAGATTCATTAATGTCCTTTTGGTCCCTTGTTCTATGTCGCTTGAGGCTTAAGTATAGAGGTTTCGTTGTAGATGTGCTTCTTAGGCTTGGGCAATTCACAGACAATGTCTATGTGTGACTTGTGGTACTTTGTAATAGTCTTCATCTAGTACAAAAGGATCTTCTGAGTGGTGTCTGGGATATTTGTCTGTAAATATGTGTTGTAGTTTGTCTTCCATTGCTGTGACAAAACTCTGACCAACACCAACTTGGGGAGGAAAGGGTTTATTCAGCTTATATCTCCTGGGTCACAGTTCATCACTCAGAGGGCCCAAGGCAGGAACTCAGGGCAGGAACCTGGAGGCAGGAGCTGAAGCACAGGCCATGGAGGAATGCTGTTTACTGGCTTGCTCCCCTGGCCCATGCCCAGCCTGCCCTTTTATACAATACACAAAAACCTGCCCAGGGTGGCACCACCCATAGTGGGCTGGGCCCTCCCACATTGCTCGACAATCAAGACAATACTCACAGATGTGGCCACAGGCCAGTCCAATGGAGCCAATTCCCCCAAATGAGGCTCCCTCAACCCAGGTGTGTCAAGTTGACACTAAAGCTAGTACGATAAGTTTGCATATTTTTTGCTTAGTAAAAAGTTACATTAGTCTAGGGATATGACAGTCTCAGGAATCTTTCTAACATCTATGACCTCTCCATCCATGTACATTTGGCTATATTTACAGTACCAGACATGAGTTTCCTCCATGGGCTGTGACCATATCTCTTTGAACTGAGAGCTAAAATAAACTTACCATTACGTGCTTTTGTCAACTAATTTGTTTGTCACAGCTATGAGAAAATAACTAATAAACTATGATGTCTCTGTATCATGATAAAAGTTTAAATCTTGCTCACATCTTACCTATATGAATAGACAAGTCAGGTAACCTTAGAAATTGTTAGTAAACTTGTAGCAACTCAGACTAATAGAGGAAATTTGGTTCATTCACTCCTGCAACAAAATATTACTCAGTATATATAAATAATACCTAGATATTATTTAAAGAATTGATTATTAAAGATTTCACTAGCTCTAATGCTGAAAAAAAAATATATATATATATATATTACATACTCCACAATTAACTTTCCCTATGTAATCCCTTAAAATTACAAAGTTTATCTTCCTGAAATTTCCATTCATTACAGAATGATTTATAAAAGTAAAATATGGGGCTGGAGAAATGGCTGAATGGTTAACAGCACTGGCTGCTCTAGCAGAAGGCCTGAACTTGAACCCCAGCATCCACATGGCTTCCAACAACTGTGTATAATTCCAGTTCACTGCAGTGGCACTGCATGACATGGGTATGCTTACATACATGCACTGCAGGAAATACGCTCATACACATAAAATAAAAATAATAAGTAAAATATTTTTAAAGTAAAATATAAAAATACCTAAATTTGGGCTGAAAGGATGACACATCCATTAAGAGCACTTATTTGCTCTTGCAGAGGACCTGGGTTCAGTTCCCAGCACCCGCACAACAGCTCATAACCACCTATAACTGCAATAACAAAGGATCCTCTGCCCACTGACTTCTGTGGGTATATATGTGGTACACTTACATGAAGGCAAAACACTCTCATACATAAAACAAAGCTAAATAAATAAATAAGTCTAAAACTACCTGTTAGAGAAATTGCTAAGAAAATCTTGATCTAGCTACTGAATTTGATGCAAAATATTTATACTGTAATGTTGATAAAAAGGAGAATGTGTAATTATTTATGCTGTTTTTATAACTGTGTCTATAAATATATTTATATATGAAGAGATATATGGAAAGATTAGAATACTTACTTCCTCAGTAAAATGAAATTATAAAGAGAATATTATTGTTATCTTATTTTGCAATTGAAAAGTACTTAAGGGGGGCTGGAGAGATGGCTCAGGGGTTGAGAACTACACTTGCAGAGGACTTGGGCTGGTTCCCAGCACCCATGTGGCAGCAAACAACCCCCCATAACTCCCTAAATTCTAGGGGATGCAATGCCTTCTGGCCTTTTCAGGGATTGCATGGTATGGTGCGCCTACCAGTGGTAAGGACTGAAATATTGATTCGACCCTCAAGGCAGTGTCTGTGAAGCATGCCCAGATCTTCAGCTGCCAAGCTGATACTGTTTGTTATTTTCTCATATGACAAACCTCCCCTTGTGCCTCTGCTCACTTTCTTTCTCTCTTCTCTTCCATCCCTTCCTTTTCTCCTCCATCCTTCCTGTCCCCTCTCCTCTCCTTTCTGTTACCAGCTCAGCCCACACTATTGAAAGTGGGTAAGGAAAAAAAAAAAACACTCCAGAGAAGTCTTTATTAGACTAAAGGTCACAATGCTGAAAGACGAAGGGCAGAAGAATGTCTCAATGAGCCTAAGAACCCTGCTTACACAACCTGAGAGGAATATTCAGACTAACCACACCATTTGTTTGAACCAATCATAGCCACTTATTTGGGCCAAACACAGCCTGGCCTTTTAGCACCAATCACAGTCATTAAGGCTTGTGTTCAGGACCATCCACAGCCTTGCCCTTAAAACCAATCACAATAGTCCACCAGGGGATGTGCCCCCCCCCTGACCAAAGCAAAATGGTCCAAAGCTTATGACTGCAAAATGTCTACTACACTAGTGTTCTCTCTACACCTGTTCTGCTATGCTCCATGAGCCTTAGGTGTAAAGGTTACATTTCAGATATGGCATTTAGGGCTAGGCATCTCTGAGACACTTATTTTCTGTGTGTGACCAGTTGTGGAACTCTGTAATAATCTCCTTCTGTTGCAATAGGATCTTCTTTGATGAATGTTGAATTGTATACTTATCTGTAAATATAACCATCCATATTCAGCATACACTAAGAAATTACATTTGCCTAGGGATATGACAGAGGTAGAGTTTTCTCTAGAGTTTCTCCCTTAAAAAAAAGAAAAGATCAACTCTCCCTCATCTAGAAATAATCAGGTGCCAATAGTTCCTCAGGTAATGTTGGGGCATCCTGCCTACTTCCTCAGTACTATGTTGGGTTATTATCTAATTGAGTTTGCATGGGTCTTCTAAATGCTGACACCATTAATGGAAGTTCATATGAGTACATTCCCAAGGGCCTGGAAGACTTTATTTATGATTGTGCCCCAACCACGGCTCTTACAATCTTTCTGCCCCCTCTTCCAAAATGGTCCCTGAGCCATGGGTAGGTTCAGTTTAAAATAAGAGTTTATCCAGGGAATGGTACCCTGCAGTCACTCCCTACACTTTGGCCAGTTGTGGCTTTAACTGTATCACTCTGTTGCATGAGGAAGCTTCGCTGGTGAGAGTGGGTGAGAAAGAGTTGATCTTCTTTAAGGGAGTGACTCTAAATAGGACAACTATACTCTACTGGATGAACTTGCCCTTAGGGAAACCTCGGTACACAAATTTGACTCAGTAGGCCTTTAATATATAAGACAGAATACATGAAATACAGGGGTTATGGAAGGGTGCAGATGCAGGTGTCTAAAGATGATCAAAATGTTTCATATGAAATGCACAAAACTTCAATAAAAATACATTGAAAAAACTGTCTGAACAACTGTTACAGATAGCACTGGATGGGGCACTGGCTTCCAGAGCCAGAGCAATCAGCACAATTTTTTGCATAATTGTTCCAAGGCATCTGAGGAGTATTCCAGATGGCTGGTTCTGGCATATGGGTAGTCCAGCTGGCTGTTAAACCAACAGTCCTTTTGATCAAGGCGGCCCAGGCAGCAAGAGAGTTCAGTAACAGCTAATTAAGGAGCCAGGTTGCCCGATTCCCAGTGTCTTGCCTGTTTACAGGTGAGATGAACATCAGAAGGAATGCTTACACTATACATGGAAGGAAGTTGTCATTAATACTAAAGTCAATTTTAACAATGCTTTAGCAATTCTTATACCTCCTCAGCTGCCCAGAGAGAGTTAGTTTCCCTTTGTCTCCATCACATCCTTATAAAGTCATCTTCAATAGACACCTTTTACCCTTATCAACCAGATACAGCACACTACTCTGTCTACACTTTAGAACAGCAAGTTCTAAACAGCAAGAAGGAATTGCAAAGGAAATATAACAACCTGCTTATTTGTTGAACCCAGTTGGAATCCAGGGGTAAATAAGCTAGTTGATGTTGTCCACACTGATCAGCTTTCAAGGCACAGAGGCAAATGTAGGAGGGTAGGAAGTGAATATAGGTGGATAAACAAAAAATACTCAGTATAAGCATCCATATAAAAATCAAATTTTATCACACTTTTTTATTTCATTTATTTATTTTCTATGTGTATGAATGTACTATTTGCATGTAGGTTTGTGCACCCGTGTTGTGCAATGCCGTGGAGGTCAGAGGAGGGTGTCGGATTCCCCTGGAACTGGAGTTCTCCTGGAATTGGAGTTACAGACGGTTCTCAGCCACCATGTAGGTGCTGGGGATCGAACCCGGTCCTCTCCAAGAGCAGTCTGCACTCTTAACCGCTAGGCTATCTCTCCAGGCCCAAATTTCATCACACTTAACAACAGAAAGTTGAAACGTTCCTTTTGAGATCAAGAATAAGACAAGGACGATGCCAACATGACTTTCTGATCAAAGAAGTCTTACCCAGGACAAAGCAAGATAACTGGGAAATAAAGATTGAAAACTTCATTATTCACAATGAAATGACTGTGTACATTAAACCACAAAGAAATGTTAGTTTTAACAAGTGAATTGTTATATGTGCATGTTGAGCATGGCTGTTGATGTCAGATCAAAATATAGAAAATTAAATGCATTTTCGCATTTTTGAATGCTCAAAACCAAAATCAAAACTTATTTTATACTTATTTCATATATTTAACCTTTTTAAGAACATAAATGCATGAAATACTTAGGAATAAATCTGCTAAATAGATGTGTGATGGCTCAATGCAGACAATTATACACAATCTTATTGACAGAAATTTGAAGGCTAAAATAGAGATGTATGCCACGCATGTACATTAGAATACCCAATATTGAAAGGTGACATTTTATTCCCAAATTGTAATAGATAGATTAATACAACCCAAGAAAAATCACAATTGATTTTGTTCAGAAAATTATCTCATTAGAAAACGTATTTAGTTGGACACTCATTGGATCAACTTGATTGAAACAAACAACCTGTCACCACCCCACACTGGATGGTGGGGGCGTAGGTTTTGGCACAACAGCCTGAGAATGGGTTTGCAGAAGGATGCTTGATAACTCAGGATTATAACTTATACGCTAAAATGAAAAAAAAAAACTGAGAGAAAGATGCAGGATCAGTTAGGCAGAATGCATGAAATCCTGGGTGGGGTGGGGTGGGTGGGGAGGGCGGGGGAGGGAAGGGAAATAAGCCTGACTGAATATTGGAAAACATGGTATGCGAAGAGCAACAACGAGCACTCAATAAAAACTATAATTTACAGAAAGAAAAAAAAAAGAAACGTAGTTTACACGATCGAAAAAGGTAAGATTACACCATTTCTAGTTTTAATTTATGATTATTCTCACATTCGCGAATGCTGCAAGTTCATCACTATCAATATGGGGAATGCTAATCTCTGTACTGTCTCCAGTAGTTAGTAATATGTCAACCACGTCTACATATTTTGTTCTTTTGTTTCCTTTTTTTGTTTGGGTTTTTCTGTTTTTAAGATACGGTTTGTGTGTAACAATGTTTTATATTATTGTTTTTCTTAGTTCTGTGTATGAATGCATTACCTAAATTCTTTTTTTCACTCTGGATTCCTTTTTATTTCTTTCGGTAATGTGTAATAGAATGTAATGTTTGCAGCAAGTGCGAGAATGGAAAAGTATGCATTCGCCCCTCTAGGATAGTGGGCAAACACAACTTGCGAAAAAGAAGGGAGATGCCGAAAGAAAAGAGTCTCGGCAATAGAGGGGGCGGACGAGAAAGAGAGAGAAAAGAATCGAAAAGACAGAGAGGGTGTTAAAATTGCCACAAATGAACTGGAAGTTCTCAAGAGCTGAATGAGTATGTGCCTAAAAAGATAAAGATGACTCGGGATAAACAGTTTCAGATGGTTACCCTGCACCACATGTGGGTGTCTGCCGGGGTAGAACCCCTCGTCGCGGTCCTCCAGTGGCGGATTGGAAAGAGCACTCGGCCTCTAAAACCACTAGGGCCAATAGCATCCATCAGCCCCGCTTAACCCTAAATTCTTGGAAGGAACCAGGTGTGCAATAACCACAGGGGTTAAGATGCTCCTGGGGCGAATGAAGGAGAATAAGCGCTCGTAGAACGTGGTTGTACTAGAGTTAAGCCGCGAAGTCCTATCCGCCAGCGCTTCTGAGTGCTCTTGCAGAGGACCCAGGTTCGATCCCCAGCACCCACATGGCAGCTGAGAACCGTCTGTAACTCCAATTCCAGGAGAACTCCAGTTCCAGGGGAATCCGAGACCCTCTTCTGACCTCCATGGCATTGCACGACATGGGTGCACAAATCTACATGCAGACAGTACATTCATACACAGAAATAAATAAATAAATAAATAAATAAATAAATAAATAAATAAATAAGAAGATATCTTCCTATTCCCATGAAACTGGAGTTACAGATAGTTGTTAGCCACTGTTTGGATTCATGGAATTAAAATCAGGGTCCTCTGCAAGAACAGCCAGTACTCATAACTGCTGAGCCCTCGCTCCATCTCCAGGCCCCTTTTTTTGAATTGTTTGTTTTGTTTCATTTTATTTTTGAGTCAGGATCTCCCTGTAACCCCAGCTGGGCTGAAACTTGCTATTAGACTAGGTGGGTCTTGATCTCAGAGAGATCCTCCTGCCTCTGCCTCCCAAGTGCTGGAATTAAAAGTGTATGCCACAATAACCAGTTTTTGAAATTATCATTATTTATTTTTATTTTATGTGTATGAGTATTTTGCCTGTATGCAGGTTAAGTGCACCCTTGCATGCAATACCTATGGAAGTCCGAAGAGGGCATTGGACCCTCTAGGACTGGAGTTATACATGGTTTCCAGCTGTCATGTGGATTCTGGAAACTGAATGTAGGTCCTTGAAATAGCATCCAGTGTAAGGTGTGTCTTACACAAGATTCCTCATGAAACAGATTCAGTGAGAAGTTTACTCGGGCATGTTCAGAAGATCGGCACCAGACAAGCCTTACTCCAGTGAGGATTGAACTGCTCCACTGTTACTACAAAGACTTCTGAACACATGAGTTGTTCAAGAAGTAGGCTGAACCTTCAGAATTGCCCAAAGTGTATGCAAGACCCCAAGAATGTGTCAAGAATAAGCCATTCAGCAGTCATCGTATACAGTGTACCCGTGGAAAGTGGAAGAACTTTGAGCAAAGATGCTCTCTTAGGAGGTTGCCAGAGAGAAAACTCCAAAAAGCCTCCTAGGACCTTAAGAAGGAGGGTTCAGTCTTCAGCAGAGCATGGATGAGAGCTGGGTGCCCAGATCAGTTTCCATAGTAGGGTGGAATATGTATTCAATCTGAATATACAGCATAAAATTAGGAAGGTCCTGGGAGGAGAAGTGAGAAAAATATCTTCATGACTCTCATGTCAAGATTTCCTAAGTGCAATCAGTGGGCCAAATAGATAGGCTAATGGTAGACTGCCTGCCTAGCACATGCAAAGCTCCAGTTCAATCCACCAACCCACAAAAGAAACAAAACAGGATTCCAAAACACCCTAAACATAAGAGAAAAGTGGCAAACTGGATGATGTCAAAAGGCACCATTAAGAAAATAAAGGCAAGCCATAAAGTAGGAAAGGATGTCTGCAACAACAGAGAAAACAAAGATACTAAATATAGTTCTGCTCCCCAGAGATGAACGATTATAGATTAGCAGTGCTGGTGAACATGAGGCATTATCATGTACTAATGAGTGTGTGTCAGTAACTGTTACCTACAAAGAACTCCCTGACCAGAAGTTCTACTAAATGCATTCAGTCAAAGAATGGCTACATAATACAACTTGATGCACACCCTCTCCTTAAAGCTACAAAATCAATAAATTCTATTAATAAGATGTTAGGTATCAGCAACCTAAACAGCAGCAATCCCAGAATACTTTGGACAGGAATACAAATAACTTTAGGTATTGGGTCAATTTCTCTGCTTCACTGAATCTCAGAAACCATTCCTTATAAGCCATACCATTATGTTGTATACTGCTAGAAAGTGGGGGAAGATGCTTCCAGTTAAATAATACCACAGCTCCTCTGCTAAAGGCATCTCAGCTTATAGATCGCAATGTGGGGGAAATGTATATGTTAGCATAAATGAAAGATGGTAGGCTTCCCAATCTAGCAGATGAGAGGCTGCTCTCGCCTTCCCCCCTAAGAGCTGGGAAGTCTAGTCGCTATTTCAGAAGCTGCGTGAGCCAAGATTTATCTGCCTCTGTTTCTATAAAATCACTTCCCTTTATTATCTATGTTGTTTTGTCTCTGAAGAAACTTAGTCTTCCTTTGTTCCCCATGCTACCCAATTATTCTCAACTCCTTTATAAATATAAATATCACATTGTATTCGTTGGAAGAGGGGATGTTATAGAAAAGCAATAAAATAAATATGAGTGTTTTATAAATATTTTGACTTCTTTAAGTAACTTTAAGAAAAGCTTTTTAAGTAACTACCAAAATAAGAAGTATGGAGACATTATGTTCATCTTGTATGTGGTGATATGTCAGAAATATGATTGCTCCTGAGAGATTTCCCTTAATCCTAGGATGTGTCTTCACAGATCTTAAAAGTATAAAATACAAAGTCAATTCTCCTAGAAATATCCAGAACATTGTTTTCACCCAATGCAGATTTTTATGTACACTGAATGATAAAAAGTACTTTTAGTAAGTACCAAAAAAAGTTGTACATTCCTAAATTGTCTTGTTTTCTTATATGCATCTTATTTCACTGTTACTAAGTAAAGAAAAAAATGAGCACAGTGACATGAAAAACAAAGAAAGGAGGACAGAGAAAGAAAGAGAATGGGGAAGAGCAGGAGAGAAGGGTAGGGAAGGTTGCTCAATGGGTAACGATGCTTACTGCACAAAAACCTGAGTTCCATCCACAGGCCCATGGTGGGAAGAGACAACCAACTCCTGAAAATTATCCTCTGGCCACTCTGGCTCCCAACTCTCCACCACGTGACCTTCAACTTCTCAGCTTTGCATTTCAACTTTTACATAATAGAACTAAAAGCACATACATCTGAAATTGCTGCTCCACAGTCAGGAGAGACTGTCTTGGCTACATGTCCCCAGCCTCAGGATTGTACCGATGAGGATGGGTGGGCCCTCAGTGATGACTCATTCATAAATGCATATATTTTCTGTTAGTCTTCCTTTTATAGGTTATGAAAAACTTGCTGAATTGTTGTTAAGTTATGATTGGAAGTTACTCGTTTGACGTTTCTCAATTATTCATCAACATATTTAGTTCTGAAAGCAGAAATGTCATAGTAACCAGACTGGGAGCATTGGAAAAAGGGAGAGAAAACAAAGCATAATGCACCCGAGCTGCAGAAGGTGTGGAGCAGGTTTGAAGAAGAGAGTTCTCACACAGCAGAGGAAAGTATCAGGTAAGTTCTGATGACTGTGTTCTGAAGAGAGGCTGAGGGTAAACTGAAACAAGGCTGAGGAACTGAAAGGCGTTTAGGAAAATGGATGAGGAAGAGAAAAAAAGATCCAGCCTTAAGTGAAGCTGATGAGAGAAAGATTCTAAAAGTCTGAGAGTTTCGAGCTGGAAGGCTCAGGTCACTGAACAAACGCTTCATCTTTCAGAAAGGAAATGAACTTCCACAGTAGGAGACTGTGTCCCCTACATCAGCGGCTATCACTAAAGACCTGCTACGCCAGAGCTTCCTAAACTTCACCATGTGCACAAACCGCTGAAGTCTTGTTAAAGTCCAGGTCTAGTTCAGCAGACTGCTGGGGACTACCACTCTGCATTTCTAACAAGCACCAGTGGGAGGCCGAAGCTACTGAGCCATGGGCCACACTCTGAGCAGGAGATTCCAGGATGGCATTTTCTAGAGTGTGAGCCAGATACGCCAGCTAGAATTATCATAGTGCCTGTTAAAAATACATGTTTTTGAGCAGAACTACTAGTCTGTATGAATTCTGAGCAATCAATGAGTATATTCCAGATTTCCTTTAAATACTGTGCTTTACTATTTATCTTTATTTACTCATTTGTTTATTATTTTGCACTATTGGGCTTTACACAGACTAGGTAACTGGTTTACCACTGTCCTACTCCTCTGGTTCTTAATTATATCCTAAATTATTGCATTTTGCTTTAAAATTAGCTAAGACACATCAATTTTCTATCTAGTTTTTATTTCTTTCTTAAATTCTCACTTACTACTTTCTTGATCTTTTTTCTTTGGATTATTACCTTGAGAATCTAAACATAAAAGGATAGATAAGATACTGAAGAGATGGCTTAGACGGAAAGAGTTTTGGCTATGTAAGCATGAAGACCTCGATTCAGATCCCAACACTGACATAAAGAGCCAGAGGTGGCTACTCATGCACACACAGCTAACCTCAGAGCTGGAGAGAGAGAAGTAGAGAAGGGGACAGTCACAGGGGCTTTCTGCAACCCCCTCAGCTGACCTCCAGGTTCAGTGAGAGACTCAAAGGAGAACTGAGGAAAGTGGTACAAGATATCTGATGTCCTGAAGTCCTCCTCTAGCCCCAGCATGTGCAATAGTGTGCACACCCACATACATAGATGCACATGCAACACACACACACACACACACACACACACACACACACAAATATATTCACAGACATGAAAAGTCAAACATTTTTTTTTCCCTCCTTGTTAGGTTATAAAGGTGAAAACCCCCATTAAAAAAGCACATGAGACTTAAATCACTCCGGGAACATGGTTTACTTCTGAAACTGCCAGAGCGGGCTACCTGTTGGCGCATGGTAGTGTAGCAGCATCAGGAGAAACATGGCGACTGAGGCCCACCTATTTATAGCCACTGGGCAGGATCTCAGGTACAGGGGAAGAGGTCAGAAGACTGACAGCCTCTGGAGGAAGTAGACATCTGTGTGTCCCTTGGAATTCTGAGAAGGCCAGATCTAACATTCCAGCCTTTTGATTATGATAAGGGAATGGGACGTTGTTCTCTCTTCTGCACCTGCTTTAGAGCAGAGGGGAGGCAAAGTCTGGGGGAAACGGATTTCAGGCTGGAGGGTTAGAGTCTGGTTTCCCATCTTGGCTGCTCTGGGTGCTCTGCCTGGTGGTTTTGGTCCAGATAGATAGTGGCCAGTAGTTAGTGGACATTTTCTCTGCAACTGAAAAAACAAGCTGCTTGAGTCTTATATGAGTATACCAGTGCAGGGACTTCACAGTACCAAAATGGGGGGGGGGGGGCCGCTACTAGGTGCATAGCAATTGGAGGGTCCCTGTCTAGGGTCTCCAGGTGCTATGAACTCAGTCAGGGGTCGAGATGTTTTTGATTAGGTGGAGGCCGGCTCTCCCCTTGAAAAGAACCTAACTTTTTTTTTTTTTGCAAGCCCCTGGGAATTGCCAGAAGTGTATTTCTCTGGAGAACCAACTTCCACATTTCACAATAAGGTACCATTCTCTCTCTGCTCTCCCCCACCCCTCCTCCCCCTTACTCTCTCTCTCTACTGCTTTCTGCCTCCATCTTTCCTCTGCCCTCCTGCTTTGAGCCTCCCATTTTTCCTTTTTATTTCCCCATTTTTGAACTCTCCTGAGAACCGGTGCATCAGAGAGTTCCCAAATCCTGCTGGTCCCATCTGGACCGCTGTCTTCCAGGATGTTGGAGACAGAATCAGGACCTGTTCTCTTGGTCCCCCATGTAACTTCTGGGACACTGATCTTACAGGCTTGAGGACCCCGTTTCAGAGCTCCCCCCAAGTTGGTCATGTGGGCCTGTGGACTCTGACTAGCACCCCTGAAATTAGAGTGGATGCATTGTAATCTTCAGAAGGTGCTTCTGAGGCTAAAAAACTTTCTTCCTACAGATCTCCTTTTCTCTTTCTCTCTCTCTCGCTCTAGTCACTCATAGACCCAAAAAGTCCACTTTTGCTCACTGGCTTGTGTTCAGGTGGCCATCTAATAGCTCTCTCTCTCTCTCTCTCTGTCTCTCTCTCTCTCTCTCTCTCTCTCTCTCCCTCTCTCTCTCTCTCCTCCTGACCTCCCTGCAACCTTAGCAGATTTCTGTACTAAAAGACTGCAACCTTAAATCCAAGCTTTTTTTCTCCTCCATTTTTTCTTTTTTTTTTACTATGGCTTTTCCCTGCCATGCATTCAAATGGAAAAGGGTGGAGGGAGGCTGTGTCTGCACATGCCCCATTTCCATGGTAGCTGTGCTAAACCACACCCACTCCTTCACAGTGGCCTTAGCTATGTTTACTATTTCCATAGTACCTAAACCACACCCACTCCTCAGCTGCCACCTTGACCAGGTGAAGAGGCCATCTTAGCTATGTTTACTGTTTCCATGGTACCTAGACTGCACCTACTCCTCAGCTGCCATCTTGACCACATGGTACAAATTCCTTATTGAAAACTTAAATTTTCATTGGATGCTTATAACAACTACTGTCATGCTCTAATTCTTTTACAATTTAGTTAATGGCGTGTTCTGATCCTTTCACAGTTTTGGTTTTTGGCTTTTTATATTGGATTATTATAAACAGGCAATTGAGATTCAATTAATACATTTTTCTGACAGAGAAACCGAGTTTTGTTTTTACTGCTTTTCATCTGTTTCAAAATAAAATCAATTTTCCATTTTTTACTTTTATATGGATAGTTAATGTGGTTTTTTGGGGTTTTTTTTTTTGTTTGTTTTTGCAGACTGTTGCTTGAGATTTTTACATCATCTGGCTTTTTAACAAATGCTGTTTTTTGGGTTTTGTTTTTCATATTTTGTTTACAAGACTTTTACCTATTTTTTTAAGTGTTTTTGAGACAGGGTCTCCCTGTAGCCCCAGCTGTCCTGGAACTCACTCTGTAGACCAGGCTGGCCTTGAACTCACAAAGATCCACCTGCCTCTGCCTCCTGAGTGCTAGAATTAAAGGCGTGTGCCACCACGCCCAGCTCAACTTTTACCTATTTTTAAGGGATCATTTCAGATTTTGACATTTTGACCAGGCCCTCCTTTTCATTGGTTCTCTTCATAAATCCCATTTTATTCAGAAATCTATTTTTGTAGCACACTCTGGCAGTTCCAGAAGTAAACCATGTTCCCAGAGTGACTTAAGTCTCATGTGCCTTTATAACTTAACACTCCTAAGTTAAGGACTTCTGTCCATGTGACTCCATGTTCCATCCTTTGGTATTTCATGTCTTAAAACCAGGACATGATGTTTTCTATCTTAGAATATATAATCATCAGGGATGGTAATGAAGAATGAAAATCTGGATCTAATCTCCAATTCCTCACAGCAATTTCATTTCTCTGAATCACTCCTATGCATTTTATCTTAGTATCTTAGATTACCATGAAGCTTGCTGGCTCCTAAAACCACAGTCTTCCTCCCAGTCTTTTCCTGGTCCTCACTGTTGCCAGTGTTTTATTATCATTAATATCAATTTAGCTGACACTGAAATATTGCTGTGTGCCAAGCACAGTATTGAAAGTTTACATGTATTGGACAATCTTTGTCTCATAATAGAAATATATCTGTTAGGGCTGGAGCGATGGCCTAGTGGTTAAGAGCGCCGACCGCTCTTGCAGAAGACCCGGGTTCGATCCCCAGCACCCACATGGCGGCCGAGAGCCGTCTGAAACTCCAATTCCAGGAGAACTCCAGTTCCAGGGGAGTCCGACGCCCTCTTCTGGCCTCCGCGGCATTGCACGTCACGGGTGCACAGACTTGCATGCAGACAATACATTCATACACATATGGAAATAAATAAAATTAAAAAAAAAAGAAATATATCTGTTAATCTATTCCTATTGTACAGATGAAGAAAGAGTGGGAGAGTTAATTTACCGAATGGTCTCACAGCTAAGTGATCAACTGAACCTGAATTTGAACTCAGATGTGTTGAACCCCAAGTCTTCTTACCTCTAGGTTATACTTGTCATCATTCATATTGATTCTTGCTCTGAATTGTATTTCTTAAAGTATTTATTTAAATGTGCCTCTCTCTCTCTGGCTCTTTCTGTCTCTCTCTGTGTATGTGTGTGTCTGTGTCTGTCTGTGTGTCTGTGTGTTTGTGGTGTGCTTGTTTTCAGAGGCTTATTCATTCCAGTCTTGGCAGCCCTCTAACAAGATGTCATCTATTACCACTATCCAGTTCCATTCCTGTGCAGTATATAAACAGAAAAATTTACCATGAACAAAGGACTATCTCCCAATGCTCTTCAGGGCCTAGAAGGGCATGTTCACCCTAATTTGTCCAAATCAGAATTCTGCAGTCATTTGTGTTGCCTGAGTTGTTCAGTTATTTCCTAACACAATGGAAAAGAGTGATATGGTCTTGCCACTATTTTGAGGAGAAAAATTAGAAAAACCAGTTAAACATGTGAATGGAGGTGGAAATATGTACATAAGGCTAGCCTATCCCCCAGGAAGACAGTCTTGAATAGTTCTCCAGATGGCCTCCTGCTTTAAATGGCTATTTGAACTCTGTTGGTGGCTTCTCTTAGCACTGATCAGCAAACACAAGACCCTCCCATTTCTCAGACCATCAGCTCTGATTACAGGATGAAAGCTGAACCACTCCTTTGACCAAATTGCATCTTGGCCCTTACAGCTGTGATCCACTTTTCACTGATTATTCAAAACCCATTAAAATGGAGAAAATCAAGACGGCGTTGGTCATCTGAAACCACAGATGCAAAGTCATTTTTTGTTCTCAGATACACTGACACTGTTCAAAAAGACAAACACACAGTAATAAGGCTCATGCCCTGAACAAAATATAGGATGCTTCCCAGCAAACACTCTGTCCATGACTTGCAGGAGACCTTGCTGCTTTCATCTGTATTTTCTTGTTTTAAATTGGAAATATAGCTGATAGCTGACAAAGGATTTGTCAAGCTTTTAGTTTGTTTTAGATAGAAAACTAGATATATCGATTCCTGTGTTATACTGCCTTTGAAATATTTTCCTCTCCATCTTTAAAGGTAAACCATGAAAAGATATCTCAAAAGATGTACTCAATTTGCTACTCTTTCAAGAACAGAGAAAAACACCTGTGGTTGTCACTAATGAAACATCATTATTTTGAAAATTACTTGCACTTAGTCAAAGGAAACACTGCTGAAAATGTGGAGAAGAAAACTTGGAATTAAATGTTACCGTACTAAGGTACCTGGCTTTTGTTACAACAATAGAAGGGGAAAAAAAGGCAAAATTTTTTCACTTTCAGTTAAGCACCAGTTTTTAGTTGAATTTATTTTGTTGTTGTCCTCTTTGTCAAATAAATACATGGATTTTAAAAATGTATTAATAGAAGCTCAACTTGGAACCTATGGTTCCATCGCAATATTACAAATAAGAGAACATGGAAATTCATTATTGTAAAAACATACTAAACTGTGGTGCTTAAAAATAATCAAGGAAAATTTTAAGCTTCATTGCAGTACTTCCTAACTGGTATGTGGTAAGTAGGAGAAAATGGGAAGTACATTTCAGCAACTTTTAAACATTTCTTGAACATGAAAACATAATGGTATGCTTTTTCTTCAACCTCTCTTGGTTGAAAAGAGATTGGAAAATTAAAAAACAGTAACATAATAAATATATCCACATATATTTCATGTGGAATCTGTTGTCTATAAAATTTGGGGGAAAACATTTTTAAGGAAATAAAATTGACCAAGACCAAATAAAAAGTCAATCCCTCGGCTTGTGGGACAATTCCCAGGCTTGGTTTAGAGCAGAGATACGAGAAATTTGCAAGCACACGATTGTTGGAACTTAATCCAAAGTTCATTTACTCCAACTGGAAGACTTCAAACTCTCAGATGAATGCTGAAAGAAATGGTTATGTGTTGAATGTGAAATGTCCCCTGTGGGTTTGTGTGTATGAACACCTGGTCCCTAGGGGGTGGACTGTTTGGGGAGACTATGGGACCTTTGGGATTCAGGGCTGGTAGAAGCGGGTGCCTGAGGGTGGACTGTAGAAGGACACAGCCCAGCCTTTTTTTGACCTGAGTGCTCTGCTTCCTATCTGCTACTGTGAAGTTACCAGCCACTTCCAAGAAACGGATCCAACTGCCATGCCTTTCCCTCCGTGGGATACAGATTCTCTGAACCATGAGCCAAAATACGTGTCAGAACAAGTGACCATGGATTGAGCACTCTGAAAGTCAGAGTGGAAATACCAGGCTCCTTTAGAATTAGTGAGTTACAAGCAAACTCACCTAGGAGGAAGTGCTAACTACACTCATCTTACAGTGCTTTCCTTAGAAGACAGGAAAATATACCTCTACATGCATGTCCTCCATCAGACTGTTATTATATTAAGACATCAGTGCTGTGTGGCAACTTACACAAAGTCTTAGTAATAGCAGATCAACTAAGTCCTACTGGTGATATACATGTTTCCTTCTTCCATCTTTTACTCTTCTTGTGTGGTGCTCCTTTGATTCTGGCACCTGAGGGGACTGTATTTAGGGTGGACTCTGCCATGTCATACAGCCTCCATTATCTCCTTTGAAAATGATATTTTCAGTTTTGTGCCATTTAGAGTGCTTGCACAGCTTCTTATCCTAGAAATACCTGGGGCTGTAAAACACACTCTCAGGGTAGTTTTCCCTTTGGCCTCACAGTTACTTCAATCAGAAAATTTGGAACTGAGATCTCTACTGATGTTTCTGAATTTACAGCTTCAAGTGGCTGTGGGACTCAGATCTGGAACATGATCTGGAAGGCCATTAGGGCAACAAATGCTATTTTTTTTTATGCTAGCTGTTTTTCTTAAATAATGAAGCCTACCAGCAATATTTTATTTTCTTCTCCATTTGTCACAAGTTGTTTAAAGCAGATTCAGGTTTACCTCCAACTCAATCCCACCCAGTCTCTACACATGTGTCTGAGCAATGTTGTCTGATCTAAGGCCTTTGTTTCTTTTAAGTTCTCTTTGCATTCTTATCTAGGCATCATTCTTTACATACTGTCTTAAGATAGGCTCTCTCTAAATAAATCAATCAATAAATTGCCTATGCAGGATACAAACACAAGTGATTTACTAATCAAGTGCTCGGGTGAGAAAGGTACAGAACAGGAAAGAGAAGAAGAAAATTCAGATTTTAAATAAAAATGCAGCCTCTTCCTCACCCCTCAGGGATTTTTAGAAATAAAAATAATGTCTTGATATAGGACTGGTCTCAGGAAGGAGAGCTGGGCAAGTGAGACACTTCTCTCCCAAGCACTTGGCACTTTGAATTCCTCCAAGAAACGTGGCCCGAGGATCCCAAGGGCAGGCCAGTGAGGAAGGCTGCATCTGCACACAAGGAACATGACTTACTATAACATGCAGGTGATTCTTTTCAGTTCAGTGGCCTACTCTGAAGGACTGGCTGGAAAGAGGGCGTGAAAACAGTTTGCTCTATCTGCACTGTGATGCTCAGAAGAACTGCTTGTAGAGAGATCCCCAGCCTTCAGCTTTGCGTGCTCAGCAAATATCCAAAGACCAGCATGCTGAGGTTTCCTGGGGTCTAGACTAGCAAGTAAGGCTTCACAAGCAGTGGGGACCCACCAACATATAAATCCTGTGTGCCACCCAAGAGCATTTAGGAAACTTACATTAGACTCTCAATAGGCCTTTACAAAAAAAGGAAATAACAATAGGGGACACGAAGTGAAAAGGGGAGTGGTAAGATGGAGGTGGGAAGGGGAGTGGTAAGATGGAGGTGAGAAGGGAGGTGGTAAGATGGAGGTGGGAAGGGAAGTGGTAAGATGGAGGTAAGAAGGGGAGTGGTAAGATGGAGGTGGGAAGGGAAGTGGTAAGATGGAGGTGGGAAGGGGAGTGGTAAGATGGAAGTAGGAAGGGAGGTGGTAAGATGGAGGTGGGAAAGGAAGTGGTAAGATGGAGGTGGGAAGGGGAGTGGTAAGATGGAGGTGGGAAGGGGAGTGGTAAGATGGAGGTGGGAAGGGGAGTGGTAAGATGGAGGTGGGAAGGGGAGTGGTAAGATGGAGGTGGGAAGGGGAGTGGTAAGATGGAGGTGGGAAGGGGAGTGGTAAGATGGAGGTGGGAAGGGGAGTGGTAAGATGGAGGTGGGAAGGGGAGTGGTAAGATGGAGGTGGGAAGGGGAGTGGTAAGATGGAGGTGGGAAGGGGAGTGGTAAGATGGAGGTGGGAAGGGGAGTGGTAAGATGGAGGTGGGAAGGGGAGTGGTAAGATGGAGGTGGGAAGGGGAGTGGTAAGATGGAGGTGGGAAGGGGAGTGGTAAGATGGAGGTGGGAAGGGGAGTGGTAAGATGGAGGTGGGAAGGGGAGTGGTAAGATGGAGGTGAGAAGGGGAGTGGTAAGATGGAGGTGGGAAGGGGAGTGGTAAGATGGAGGTGAGAAGGGGAGTGGTAAGATGGAGGTGGGAAGGGAAGTGGTAAGATGGAGGTGAGAAGGGGAGTGGTAAGATGGAGGTGGGAAGGGAAGTGGTAAGATGGAGGTGGGAAGGGGAGTGGTAAGATGGAGGTGGGAAGGGAAGTGGTAAGATGGAGGTGGGAAGGGGAGTGGTAAGATGGAGGTGGGAAGGGGAGTGGTAAGATGGAGGTGGGAAGGGGAGTGGTAAGATGGAGGTGGGAAGGAGAGTGGTAAGATGGAGGTGAGAAGGGGAGTGGTAAGATGGAGGTGAGAAGGGGGTCCTGAATATGTTCAAAATGAATTGTATGAAATTCTTAAGTCAATAACAATATTTTAAGTAAATAAATCCAATGTTCCCTGTCTTCTAACAGCCACCACCTTCATAGCCATTCCAAATATTCTTGATGTGTTTCTTTTGCTCACCAAATCCTGATCCTCATCAAGACTACCAGCTGATACAGCAAACATTGGCTTTGAAAGGAAAATACACAAAATGATACTTTATTCCCTGCCTCTCAAAGTTTGGAAGAAGAATGAGGCATGGGCGACTGTATGTCTGACTCAGTCCATTGCAAAACTTCATTCAGATTCGACTAAAAAAACCTGACCTTATCATAGTGACTTTGACTATAGAGGTCTGGAGTAGGGTGTCATTGCACCTAGGCTGCAGGCAAAGATTAACCAGGCCACTGAGAGCACCTGAATTAATTTCTCATATAAATTAGTCTTCATTCAGTCTTTGATCTTCTTATAGCATCTACTGTCACTTGAAATACTTTTAACTAGTATACTAGATCTGAGTCCAGAGAAAGGAAAATCGGACTTAGACATATGATGAGAGAGAGAGAGAGAGAGAGAGAGAGAGAGAGAGAGAGAGAGAATGAAAATGAGTATTCAGCTTTTGTTCAGCACAGCCTTTTATTAGATTAAGATGATCACCCAATTTGCCAGTTCCAGGTGAGACAGAGAACCTTCACTGGAGGATAAGACTATTTGCAGACTCTATAATGTACTGTGCAAGAATCCCAACAGAACATCAGGCAGACCAAGGCACAAGATACAGAGGAAAATAAATAATGAAAATGATCTCACGAGTGATGTGGTCATTGGAACTATTAGAGATGGCATTTTTACAGATCTATAATAATGACTCTAGACACTGGCAATGAGAAGATAGAGAATTTTTCAAGGCTATTGGGGAAAGAATCAAACAAGAGTTGCAGACTTGAAAAAAAAATTAAGAACTCAATGATTACCAGAAGATACGCAAAATAAAATTATAAAACTGGAAGATAGATCAGTCAAAATATATATAAGCACAAAGAGAGCAAAAACAATGTACAATGTAGGAAACTATATAAATGACATACAGAATATGGTAAACAGATCCCACAGGTATAAAACAGCAGCCTCAGAAGGTGAAAAAGAGAGGCAGAAACAATATTTAAAGGCATAAAGGCCTCGGATCATTCAAAGCAAAAAGCTGTGATCGGGTAATAAGTATAAGATTTCCAAAAGGTACTTTTGGGTAGAAGGGTACAAGTTAAATAGCAAATCTCAGAGAATTAAGGGAAGATGAAATTTTATGTATGTCTCATGGAGCTGATCCTCAATTGCCAGACCAAAGAAAATTATAGTTCCCAACGTGGATATGAACTGACATTCACAAATGAAGCCTTCACATGTGCGAATGAAGGTCTTGGTGTATAATGTCATTTTGCACCGCAGATCTTCACATGAATAGCTCACTTTTAGCCGTGGTGTCCAGCTAGTGAGCAAAGACCCCTTTCCACAGCCTCTGAGACACACAGTGCATGGATCCAACTCCTTTCTACCACTGGAGCTTTCTGACTCTTTCAAGCACCTAGAAATCATTGCCATCTCCTGCTTTTAAACATCACATTTCTGAACGGATTTTCTATGATGTAATTCACATTTTTAATATTTTGCCCAGTATTTCGTGTTGACTGCAGGCAGTCATAATCAAGTGTAATCAAGCTGCTGTATTGATCACAAACCAATTAGTGCTATGAGCAGGCCGATGTGCAAAATGCTCTAAGTGACTCTAAAGTGGAGAGAGACTGTGAAAGTAGATGGGAACGCCGCCAATGTTAGACATCCTTTCTGAGTAGAAAAGGAAGAGAACAAATGTGAAAGGGAGATTGCAATATGGAAGACTAAAACGAACAAAGTGCAATGCTAGACATGTGTGGACATGTCATGACAAAATTCACTCAAGTGCATACATACCTCAAACAAATTGAGAAGAAAGAAAAAGAATGATTGAGACAATGGTGCATTTCTCTTCATGAAATGGGTCTCGTTTCACTTAGCTTGGAAAGCCGATAAACATTGCCTGTCTCCCCTTTCTTCACCTCCACTACCCAAAATACAAGGCGTGGTTGGTTCTCAGATTAGTTCTGGACTTGGCAATATTCTAAGAAGTGTGATATCTTATTTAGGCAAAAGGAAATCCGTTTTTTTTTTCTTTTCCCATTTTCTCTACCCTTCCGCAGATTAGAAGTGCTGATAATTTTAAACTGTTAATGGATTTTACATCTTAGCCCAGCTCTAACAGGTACATTTTGTGATTAAAATACACAGTCATAACTGCTGTCCATTCCATGCCCACTCCTTATTCCCCAGCCTTGAATTTAAGAATCTGCTTTTTGTTTGAGAGCTGATGCATTTCACACTGTTGTTAGTGATAGGTGTTTACTTCCTGGAACCTAACATTAGCTGCAGTGAAGTCTTATTTCCTGGAAGAAGTGAATAATTTCTCTAAAAGCATTTTAAATATGCTCTCCACTTCTAGGGGAAGCACAGTGCAAAAATGTTGCATTTTTATGTAATTGAGTCTTCACAGAGGTAGAATTATCTATTTCTGGTTTTTCCCATATTGTGCTCAATTTGTGGGGCCTCAAAAGATAAGGTTTAACCTTAGAAGATATTCCTTTGTTAACCAGCAGCTTTTGTTATTATTTTAAAATGATAAGTTTAGATTTTATAAGTTCTTTCCAAGTAGACAAAAAGCATAACCTTTGAATATAAATTTAGCCTCAGTGCAATCAAACATACAGAATTTTACATTAATTTTATATTAATGATGGTTATTTCTAATTTTCTGAAATTGACAGAATCTAGGGTGCCAAAGAGATTCTGAATTTATAAGAACAGCATTTTTTTTTCTGTGTATGTTTGCATCAGGAAAAATGTTCTGTGATAGTTTTGTAATTAGCACTGCTATATTATAAGAAAAATGTCCTGTGATTGTTTCTCAATTAACACTGCTATATTATAAGAAAAATGTAAAACTCCCAAGCCATGGTTTTTCTTTCCATGGCTATAGTTTCCTAGGGTCTGAACATATTACATGGAAAATTCTAGAAAAAAATTTTCAAGTTTCAACCATTCTGAGTAGCACAATACAAACTCATGCTGTCCACTCCATCCCAGTTGAGATGTGAACGTTTGTGTAGCATGATCACTAGTGGCTCAGTAGCGGTCTTGGCTCTTATGAACTGCAGCTCTTGTGATAAAGTAGCCTTTAAGTAGTAGCCTGAGACAGTCATAATGCCCTCATCATTCACCCCGCTTTTCTCATGGCACAGCCACTTCATGTCACCATCAGAAAGAAGGTGAGCACAGAACAGTGACACATGCAGAGGTGGATGAGACCACACTCACATAGCTTCTATTAGGGTACTACATCATCTTTTTATTATTACCTTTAATCTTTACTGTGCATGCTTTATAAAGTTAGATTTATCATAAGTAAATGTGAATGAAGAAACACAGTAAATACAAATTCCATTATATAATATATATATATACACATATATGTATGTATATATACATGTATATGTATATATATGTATATATACATATACATCTATATACATATATATACATATATATGTATATATATACATATATGGCTTTTGGGATCCATTTGGGATCTGGAAACAAGTCCTCAAAAATAAGAATTTCTGGATCTCACACTCCCCAGCTACCAGTGTGGTAACATCCACTGGCTATTTCTTAAGATGTTTCTGTAATGAGAGAGGTTTCTGGCCTCCACATTCTTTCTTTTCCCAGAATAGTATTACTGCCTTCCCTTGAGCCAGCCTGTCCCAACTTTTCAAATTATGAATATTTTTTATGTTTTTATGTATTTTTGTACCAGACCACAGGGACTTAATCATTTTTGCTTGGCTTATTATAAATGATTTTAATTTTAAGTTTATATATGAGTAATTGTAGTACACTTAGTGAGTTGGAAAAGAAAAAAAGCATATCCTGACGCGTTACTGTTTAAAAAATGATTCAAAATACTAAATTTTTTGGCTTAGTCATTTAAGAGAGAACACAATTCAACTTAGATAGTTCGAAATGACATAATAGTGCTTGAACAACATACTGGCCATGTGAATGGTAGACCAAGACCAGTAGGGAGATCACATTCTAGCTACCATGAGATGAGTGAGGAGCAATTGTTAGAAGGAAAGAGACTGACGAATGAACGCCAAGGAGGTCAGAACACCGCAGTGAATGGAGAGTGAGGAGCCTTTCTTGGAGCTCGACGTTGCTGATATTTGATTGACAGCTTTTCTCCACCTTTGATAGCCCAGTATCACTTTCTAAGAAGAAAGCTAGAGGACGGACCCTGCTGTGGTGGGCTAAGTGCAGACCCCATGCCCTCTCATCTCGCCCAGTCATAGTCTCTTATTCTCTCTCTCTCTCTCTCTCTCTCTCTCTCTCTCTCTCTCTCTCTCCTCCCCTCCCCTCCCCTCCCCTCCCCTCCACTTCCCCACTGTTAATGTATCAACCACATACTCCACAAAGTTCCAAATAGGAAAAACACCTGAACACTAACTTTATTTACTATGGCCCGACCCAAGAACATGACTGGGATCTGTTCCCAAGACATAAATCAAGGAAGAGTGATTCATTCTTCAGTCAATGTTGAGAGTCTTAGTGATATAAATGTACATTGAAATTTTAGCATAGGTTTGAATATTTAAAATGAATCCTAAAATGCTTTTATTATTTGAAATTCTTGTCTTGAACAAATTCAACTGAATTACTTTTACAACTTTTGAGTTTGGGTTGTAAATATAACGTGATATAAGACATTGTTGAGACAGGCTGTATACCCAATGAGACCATAAAATAATATGGTCTCACAGGGCTGGAGAGATGGCTCAGTGGTTAAGAGCACCGACTGCTCTTGTGGAGGACCAGGGTTTGATTCCCAGCACCCACATGGCAGCTAAGAACTGTCTTTAACTCCAGTTCCAGGGGAATCCGATGCCCTCTTCTGACCTCAGCAGCACTGCAGGACATGGGTGCACCAACCTACATGCAGACAGTACACTCATACACGTAAAATATAATAAGTTAATTAAAAAATTAAAAATGCTTAAAATAATATGGTCGTTGCTGTCCTATTTTTTCTTTTGTCATTATTTTTCAAAGTGCTGGTAAAATATTACCATATTGTATTAAAATGGCATTAAATGCTTGCCAAATTGAGTCTATCCCAAAAGCAGTATAAAACTTCCTGCTTTATTATAATGTTAAATATCAGGATCAAGTTTTTAACACATGACGACTGTACCTAATGGAACTGTGATACATATGAGTCAGACAACATATGACTATATACAAATCAAATTAAATGCAAGTGATAAGTTCCCATCCAATCTGTAATTTCTATATATACTGGACAAGTACTAGGTAGCTATGAAATTGATGTGTTTTTTAAAAGGAAAATTCAAATAGTTTATTCATGGAAATATGTAAATACATTCGATCCTAACCTTTGGGGAAAACTTCTGGCTACTCAGTAACCAGTGGTGCCAAACACTTCCCTGTACTATGTCATCGGGCTCCTCACCTACAGACTTGTACTTGCAATATATTCTCCATGAAAGACAGGGAATATTCCCATCTATAGGGAAAGTGGGTGTCTATGAAGAGGGTACATGGTTGTCAGAACTCTAAGCAGGCAAGAACCCTGACAGCAATGCAAAACAAGAGGAATTGCTGACACATTTTAACAACTATCATCAGAGAGAGAATATACATCTGAGAGATGTCCAGTCCTCGGTGACACATCTACAGTGGAATCTCACCTAAGGCTCATGGAACACACAGTCACGGGTGGTAGAGATAATACTAGTTCATCAGAAAACTGAGTGACATCTTTTTAAAGATCATCTGTTTTTAGATAAAGGAATGACGTGACGTGAGTATTTTAGAAAGTCTTAAAGGCCTCACACGGCCAAACAACACTTGAGTTAGGGAGACCACTTAGAGAGGTCGATTATAACAGTTATCATTCCCTTGTATCCAGAATACTCAAAACCTTCTCTACAAGCTATTTTTAAATATTCAGCGAATAATTGCCATCCACAGTTACCCTATGGTTTCTATACTCAATCACCATCCTTTCTTCATTCCTCCTTCCTCAAACTTTCCAGTCTCTGGTAAACATCACTTTACCCTCTACTTCTATGAAATCAACAGTTTGAGCATCCAGCTATAATTTGGGAAGGTCAAGAATTTGTCTTTCTGTACCAGACTTATTTCACATAACATGATATCCCCAGGCTCATTTGCATCAGTATCAAAAACAAATGAAACAAGAAACAAGGAAGAGCAGAGTGAGATAGAAAGGTAAGTCACCTTTGGATGCATTGAACAGACAATGTATATATACAAAGGAAAATAATGAAACAGAACAAAACAAGAGACAGTGGAAAATCGAGGTGGATGATAAATGTGAAGCATGATTAACACTTGCGTTTCTGAATGCTGAGGTTAAAAGGAAAAGAAAACCCAAATTAAGAAAGCAAGCTGTTCTGCAGCTGCTGAGTATTGATGCACAAGCCAGGTGCCTGAAGAAGTTAGAATTGTTCCTATGGAACAATTTGGAAGTGCTATTGCAGAGCATAGCACATCCGCTCTTCTCACCAAGCTATTTTTAGGATTCCCATTATCGTTAGGTAGATATTTGCCACTCAGCTCATCCATTACAATAACTGTGATGTCTCTTAGTGCCTCTTCCAGTCTTAACAAATTTTCATATTTTCAGAGATATATTTACAGAACACAGCCTTTATAATGAAAAAAACATGCACACTCCCAATTCATAACTAAATATATTTAAAATGAGTTTTTTTACTCTCAAATTAATCTCTGTGTAACAGGAGAATAAGACATTCTGAGAATGCCCTGTTGCCCTTCACTATTCATTATTTCTTCAGAAAAGTTTTTTGTTAATTGTACGTTTGTCTGTAGGTATATGCACATGACCAACAGTGCCAGCAGAGGCTAGAAGGTATCAGATTGCCTGGTACTGGAGTTACAGGCAGTTGTGAGCTGCCAGATATGGGTGCTAGGCACTGACCTCAGATCCTCTGGAAGAACAAGTTTTTTAACCACTGAAGCATCTCTCCAGCCCCAGAGAGGAGTTTCGAAAGCCCATATTAGGTCAGTGCCCCTAAAACACTCCTCTAAACCTGAACATTTCCCCTCTTAGCTCCTGACATATGTGCCATCAGCTTGTATTTCCATGTATTAAATGATAGTGTTTCCTCATTATCCAGAAGGGCAGAAGCCATATGGGTTTGCTTATTATTTTACTTTCTGCTACCTCTCTGATGCACAGTAAGTCTTCAATAAACAGTTGTAGAATGAACAAAAAGAATAAATGATAGAAATGAACCATTTAAAGTAAGCCTTTGGCCAAACAGAATTCCTCTTTCACTGACAAAAATATTCAGTGAGGCAAGCATGATGGCACACACTTTTAATCCCGGAATTCAGGATCTCTGTGAGACTGCGGCCAGCCTGGTCTACATGGTGAGTTCCAGGCCAGCTAGGACTACAGGGAGACTATGTCTCAAAGAGACAAAAAGAAAAAGAAACTGTGAGAGCCTCCGGCCCCAGCAGGAGCACTTCTTTCCCAGACTCATCGAAAAATACCAGCTCTCTGCAATAGCAAAGCAAGGAGAAAAATTAAATAAATTTTAAAATTTAAAAGCATTGAACTGTCACAGGTTTATGTATCACATTTTACCTAGAGGTCCCCATGGTGAGGTTTCTGTAAAGATATGAGAGGAATCTGACATCATGGAATAAACAGAGGCTCACAGGTGCAGACATTTCATATTTGACAGGTTGTACCTAGCAGGAGCTGGAGGTAATGAGAGACGGGAAAAGCTTATAAATTGCACTTGAAATCAAGTTGGGAAGAACCATAAAGGCCATGAGATGGGATTTTAATGAGACTATGTTGGTGGAAATGGGGGCCTATTGTGGATTTCCAATGCAAAGTATATCCGTAGCTGGGCTTTACAAAGCTAACTAGAGAGGCATTAGGAGATTACTGATTGTTCTAGTTTCTCTTCAATTGCTGTGACAAAACACTCTTACCGACACTAACTTGGGGAGGCAAGGGTTTATTCAGCTCACATCTCCTGGGTCATCACTCAGGGAGCCCAAGGCAGGAACTTAGGACAGGAACCTGGAGGCAGGAGCTGAGGCACAGGCCGTGGAGGAATGCTGCCCACTGGCTTGCTCCCCTGACCCATGCCCAGCCTACCCACTTATACAGTACACAACAACCTGCCCAGGGTGGCACCACTCATTGTGGGCTGGGCCCTCCCACACTGCTCGACCATCAAGACAATACTCCACAGACTTGCCCACAGGCCAGTCCAATGGAGCCAATTGCCCAATTGAAGCTCCCTCAACCCAAGTGTGTCAAGTTGACACTAAAGCTATCCAGCACACTGATATAGTTCCTAGCAGAGGGAATTGGGGTCCCCATATAAGGTAGTAACCAAGATGGAGAAAAAGGGGTTTTGCTTTTCTTTGGAAGGTTATAGCCATCACAGTAGTGCTCGTTAAATGGGCAGGAAAGGTTTAGAGGACTGAGTACCGGTTCAGTCTCTGCTAAATCCCATGGTTGTCCTTGTGAAAAATTAGCAAGAGACTGGAAAAAAGAGCTAGAGCTCTAAAGAGGATGTGGCCGAAGATGAAAGCAGAAGAGTCACATACGTAGGAGAAATCAAGTGAGGAATCCAGAAGACAAAGAAAGTTAAGGCGAGAACACTGACTAAACAACGTCTTCAGATAGGAGGGAAAGAAAGAAAGAAAAAGTCAAGGGATATAGGAATAATAAAGCCAGATCTGAGGAGGATTAAGGGGGGGTCAATGTTAAATGGTACACAAAGCCTAAGCCGAGAAGAAAAGAGAAGAAACAGCTTAGGTGCTGTAATTAGGAATTAATGAACTGATTTCTTAGAACACAAGATAAGGCTCTCAAACATTCCTGTGTGATTATATTAAGGCTCCTGAGATCAGACTCTAGGCCCCAAATGCAGACATAGGTGTGTTTATAGAAGGGTCACCAGAGAACTTCGGGGAGCAAGATGGGAATATGATAATTTCAGCAACAAGATATGAAGATCCACAGCATAGGTTTTGAAAATGGAGGAAGGAGCCAGGAGCCAAAGGAAGCACGTGGTTGCAAGGAGCTGAATAAAGTAAGGGATGAAGCTGAAGAGGCTGGAAAAGGCAGAGAAACAGAGTCTGCTCTGCAGCCTTCCTAAGGCCGTTCTGGCCCTGCTGCCATCTTGGGGTCAGCCTGGTGAATTCAGTCTTCAGAATGCCGTAATCAAGGACTGTAAAAGACAAAACCTGTGCTGTTTCAAGACACTAGTCCGTGACTTGTCACACTGGCATGAGGAAATTAGTTTGTCATGGAAAGTTCAGAGGTGAGTAAAATAAGAAGAAGCAAAGATTAGATCACATAAAACTTGATCTCGACCAAAAGATAGCAAAGTTGTGACTGAAGAGAAATCAGGTTAAAGACAAATGCTGTGTGCACATTGTTTTTACCTCCAAGGACCCATGGAGATGGGTCATGGGGTAGAAGAGTCAGTGGGAAGTAGAAGATGAGAGCAAGAGGCAAGAGAGTTAAATGATTCACAGTCTTATGTGAACAATGAGAAAGTGGTAGGTGGATAAACACGCTGCAACATGGAGACGTCTAAGGCAGGGGGAATAGAAGAAATCGTTCAGCCGAAGGTGGAGAGATGGCTCAGAGATTAAGAGCACCAGCTGCTCTTACAGAGGACTATGTGGCTAACAACCATCTATAACTTCAGTTCCAGGAGAATCTGACCCCTTTTTCAGATTCTGTGGGCACCGTACAATACGGGTGCACTTACACACATGCAGGCAATATACTCGAACACATAAAATAAAAATAATAAAATATTTTTAAAAGCCGCTTACCATTTTCCTTAACACCTGTTTGTATATGTTTAAGGGTTAGTAACTGATATTAATGTCAGTCTAATCAAAATACAGTTTAGGCCTGCAATATGACATGATAAAAATCAGTTATTATTTTAAATAACATGCTATTTTAGTTTGCCCATGTTATAATTCAGCCTCACCAGTATGAATGTTATAAACTTTACCACATTTGCAAGTGAATTAAGAATACAATTGAAAGAATGTTGAAAACTTTTAAGAAAATGTGTCAGGATTGTATTTTTGAATTCTAAAAGCCACGACACTTAAAACCCATAATTAGCCATGTTTCTGAAATGCTTTCTGTTCAAGGCAATTAGAATGTCTAAAGATCACTTGCAGTATTAAAGGTTATAGCACTGTGATTTTTAGAAGGAAAACATGATTAAGACTCTAAAATTTGTGTCCCAATCAGGAAAAACACTGGCCCAGCAATCTGCAAATTTACTTTCAGAACAAGCCTCACCCTTTCCTGTAGTTTTGGGCTTACAAATATGTTCTTTATCAGAAAAATAACTTTCTCTTATTTAAAAATTGGCAGAAGTGTTACTGGGTTATATCATAGAAGCACTAGCACGTTGAAGAATCAAGTGCCTGTCAGTATAATCCATTCTTCTACAGATGTTCAGAGATAAAGGAAACTGATACAAATGGGCTCAGATGACCTGCATTTGTTGCCTGGGAACCTGAGAGCACATGGTGAGGCTCACCATAAGAACAAAGCGCACATTTCCCCTTTCTGAATTGTCAGTTATAGAACAAAAGGGAAAATAAGCATGAGCCTTAGATTTCTGAAGATATTCAACTTTATTGCAATGTTTCTCTACCAAGATAGCTTGAGAGCCAAGAAATTAAGGGATAGATAACATACTCTGTACATCTTTGTAGAGAGATAGGTGGATCCTTTTAGCTGCTTTCTTCTGAGCAAATGGATAAAAGTAATAGCACATAGTGTGTGGGAAGACCATGGCATAGGTGTCCTCTTATGTTCATAAAAGAGCTGAGAAAGACATGTCTCCTCTCTCTAAAATCTATGAAGTGTCTGTAACATATCTGTGAAAAATGTACATCTGCCACAGTGAAAATGAATCCCACTGCAATCTGAAAAGGAAGCCTTCCGTGAATGGGAAGAGTACAACGGTGGGCACACAGGGGCATCAGGGGTTAACTATGGCTCTGCCTTCAACAGCATTAGAAAGATAATCACAAAGGTAAGTAGAGAGTGGCAAGAAAGGTGGGCAGAATGTTACCACACTGGATTAGTAATGGAAGACACAAATACAGCCAGGTGTTTGCATAGGAAACCAGCATGCTTTGTATTCCTGTAGGGGATCTCAAAAAAGACCTAGCACATCATAATTTGCTTTGAACTGTCAGCCCCTGCCACTGGAACACTCTCTCATGAGGTGGGGACCTAGTTTGATAAGTTAACTTAAAGGCAAGAGAAATGGGCCCTGTACACAATTCATCTTCCTAGCTCCACTTTCATCCTCCATGTATATTTAAGATTTTCTTTCATCCATTCACTTATCCAGCAAATATTTATGGAATGCCTATCAAGTACATCACTCTGGGCAGGCACTAACAATACAAGAGACTAGGCAAGGTCCTTATCTTTAGAACACATATAGACCAGTGGTGGGGCCAGACAGAAGCCCAGAAATTCACATCCACACGAAGAAAGGCTTTCAAACTGAAAAGTAGGAGACTATACCAAAAAAGATAAAAATTTAGTTTGAGGCGATTAATAAAAGACAAAAAGTATCCATGACATGAAGTGAAGAGCTTTCTGAGCAGAGGGCGGCCTCTGACATAGAGATTCTGGCATGCTCGAAGCTTTCAAAGATTAACAGTGATTCTGAGCACAGCTAGCCAGGTCAAAAATGCAAAGAAGTCAGGCTAAAACAGTATAGAAGCCACAAGACGACGCTGACAGACCCCAGTGAAGCAGTATACAAGCCACAAGACGACGATGACAGACCCCAGTGAAGCAGTATACAAGCCACAAGACGACGCTGGCAGACACCAGTGAAGCAGTATAGAAGCCACAGGACGATGCTGACAGACCCCAGTGAATCAGTATAGAAGCCACAGGACGACGCTGGCAGACCCCAGTGAAGCAGTATAGAAGCCACAGGATGACGCTGGCAGACCCCAGTGAAGCAGTATAGAAGCCACAGGACGACGCTGGCAGACCCCAGTGAAGCAGTATAGAAGCCACAGGATGACGCTGGCAGACCCCAGTGAAGCAGTATAGAAGCCACAGGACGACGCTGGCAGACCCCAGTGAAGCAGTATAGAAGCCACAAGATGACGCTGACAGACACCAGTGACGCAGTATAGAAGCCACAGGACGATGCTGACAGACACCCGTGAAGCGGTTCTTTTGAGAAGTTAACCTTAAGCCCGCAGAGGGTCCTGATTCTCTACAAGGGCTCTAAGTCATCCCACTCAGCTGATGTGTGAGTTCTTATCACTGTGACTGCGACAATCATTTAAGGGGGGAAGGATTTATCTTGACTCAGTTTCAGAGACTCCAGGCCATGGTGTGCTGGCCACATGCTGGCCCTGTGATCAGACAGAAACCTCACAGGGAAAAGCATTATGGAAGAAAGTTTTCATCTCATGCATAGCAGCCAGGAAGCAAAGAGAAAAAAAGAAGAGAAGGCTAAGGACCAGAAGAGACCCCTTCAGAGGTGAATTCCCAGGGGCTGCCTCCAGGTAGACCTCACTTTCTACTTCGCCATGTCCCATTAATGCCAGCAAATTATGACTCATCAATTGGTTAGTCCGTTGGTAATAATATGATCTAAAGAGACAATCATTTCCCCAAAGCGCCTACTCTGAGCACTACTACTGTGGGAACCATGTCTTCAGTGCATGAGCCTTTCAAGTGATACCTCATCTAAACCATAAGCGTTGTTCAGGCTGATTACTGCTTAACAATTCATCACAAACCATGATTCCAGACAACTGAAGAATACAGAATGAGGAAGATTAGGGATATGCAAAGCCTAGAAAAAAAATTAATTTATTTTTTATTAAATTGTTGGGGACTATGAGACGTGCTAGTGAAAAATTTAAGGTGGTATTTAGACTGCAAACTCAGAAAGTGAGTGTAGACTACTGTTATGAATCTGAGTATTGTGTCAGTCCCCGAACTACAGAAACATAATCCGGTGAGCTTAAATACCAAAGAAACTTACTGGGATAGTGCACAGCAGCTCACATAATTTCTGAGATGTCTCAAGAGTCAGACTAAGAATAAGCAAACATAAAATGTGTTCCACCAAGAGCACATGAATACCATGTCATTGAAATTCCCCAGTCAAATCATAGCAGCCCCTCGGGTTAGCCCCAGACACTGACCACAGGCCTGGCAACCCCTGAAAGACTGACATATATGCTGCTTATTTATACCCATATGAACTCTCCAGTGTCTCTTCCTCTTTGTCAATGCTAGGCTCCAGTTCAAAATCTTACACAAGGACCTTATTTGCTAAGTCCTCCTAGCCATTAGCCATTTTCTAACAGCCAACAGGATAAAACCAAGTACCAGAAATAGGTATCTTAAATGAGAGAAAAGGGCTATAGGAACAGACAGGCTCATTTAGGAAGAAAATGAGACAGCAAATGGGGTGGGATGAGAAGTGGGTAACAGAGGGCGAGCAGGGGGAGCCTGACAGCAAGGCTGGAGAAATCACAGTATCCGTTTAGCCTGCATCAACATAATGAAGATCTACTCTAGGAAAATGTACTCTATCCTGTGTGAATCCAGAGAGCCTTTAGACTTAAAAATAAATCAAAATGAAGACTGTGCCTCCTAAAAGTACATATTTTAACAGATGAGTCTGGAAGTAAATGGCACCCCAATATAATGTAACACCTCAAGACGGCATTTTCCAAGTGGCTGTACCCACTCCAGAGCCAACTGTAATTAAGTATGCTCATGAACCTGTTGAACTATCCACCAGTTAACAATAGCACAAAAAGAAAACAACTGATAGTAACCCACATAAAAATTAATTAAAATATCACACATATTGCGTGCGTGTACTTCTTTAGTATCCTGAACCAACCTGTGACTCTTGTGTAATTATCTGAAAACCTTCAAAACTAGTGAGAGCTTAATCATCAAAACTGGTGAGAACTGGTCCAAAGGGGAATTATTTTTAACTACTCAATCTTTTTGTGCTAGGAATAAAAATGGAATCTTAGGTCATCTGAGAAAAAGTGGCTGGACATTATGAAGATACTTATTGATGACAAAAAGAAGTTTATGTGCAGAGGACCAGAGAGATGGAATGGCTTCCTTCCAAGTAAACACACTTTTCCCTGAATAATACTTTCACCATTTAAATCTCTCTTCTTTAAAAATAAATCACCTGAAGGCAATGACTGCCCCTTTCCCAGAATCCATGCCTTGCTAAAAGCTCAGCAGAGAGCAATAGTACCCTATGGGTCCTTCCATGATTCCTGACTGACCATTAACAGACCCAGTCTTATGTACCGTAGTACAGGGAACTGCCCCATTGTGAGTTCATGCTTGCAATGGCTGTGTCACACCTTGAAGACATGATTTCGCACCTCTTCTCTTTATCTTCTGGCTCTTAAATTCTTTCTTCTCTCTTCCACAATGCCTTACAAAGCATGTTATAAATATCCTGTTTAGGACTAAGTGGGAAAGGGATTTGTGAGGAGGGGTGACAAAGATGTAGGGAGCAATAAGAGAGGGCAGAGCTGAGAGTAAACAGAGCGGCTATACACGTGCATGAAATAGTTAAAGAACAAAGTTCATCAATTTTAAAAAACAAATTAGTGTCGGGAATGGTGGTGCATGCCTTTTTTAGTCCCATCCCTTGGGAGGCAGAGGCAGGCAGATCTTTGTGAGTTCAAGGCCAGCTTGGTCTACATAGTGAGTTCCAGGATAGCAGGGGCTACTGGGAGACCCTGTCTCGAAAAAGACAGGAAAAAATTAGCATGTTTTATTTAGTGTGTGTGGTTTTTATTTTGTCTTGTTTTGTTTTGTTTTCTCCTGTAATCTAACACTGGGTAACTAATGATGAAGAGAAAAGAGAAAAATTTTAGCACCCAGTTCCAGAGGCTGCTGAGTCTAAAATCCAAAGTGGCAGTCTGATCAGGTGAAGTTTTCTTGCTGCATCTTATCATGGAGTAAGGTGAAATGAAACATCAAGAGAAGAAGCACATGTCCCTGAATCCTTTACACAACCAACGGCAATGGTCTATTGAGGCTAATACCTGAACAAAACAGCTNAGCAGTGAAGGTTTCCTCCCACTCTGTGGGTTTTCTCTTCACTTCCTTGATTGTTTCTTTCACTGTACAGAAGCTTTTGAGTTTAATGAGGTTCCATTTGTCAACTGTTGACCTTATTTCCTGTGCAACTGCTGTCTGATTTTGAAACAGTTTTCTTATGCCTATGTCTCATAGGATGCTGCCAACTTTCTCTTCTATCACCTTCAGAGTTCTGGATTTCATGTTGAGGTCTTTGATCCATTTGGAGTTGATTTTTGTACAGGGTGAGAGATAGGGGTTTAACTTTATTCTTCTACAAATGGTGATACAGCTTTGCCAACACCACTTGCTGAAGATGCTGTCTTTCCTCCATTGTGTCTTCTTGGCCCCCTTGTCAAATGTAAGGTGGCTGAAATTATATGTGCTCAAGTTTTGATTTTCAGTTTTATTCCATTGGTCTACAGGTCTGTTTTTGTGACAGCACCAGGCTGCTTTTTATAACTATAGCCTTGTTGTATAGTTTGAAGTCTGGTATAGAGATTCCCCTTGTATTGTTCTTTTTGCTCAGGGTTGTTTTGGCTATTCATGGTCTTTTGTTTTTCCATATGAAATTAAAGATTTTTTTTCTAAGCCTGTGAAGAAACTCTTGGGGATTTTAATTTGGATTGCATTGAATCTGTATATTAATCTGAGTAGAATGCACATTTTTACCATATTAATTTTTCCAGTCCATGAGCATGGAAGGTCTTTCCATCTTCTGATGTCTTCTTCAATCTCCTTTTTCAGGGATTTAAATTTTTTGTTAGAGATCTTTGGTGTCTTTGGTTAGGTTCTTTCCTAGGTATCTTATTGTTTTGGGGGCTATTGTGATTGGGAAGGTCTCCTTGTATTCCTTCTTCACTTTCTTGTTGTTGGTGTAAAGAAAGGCTACTGATTTTTCTAGGTTAATTTTGTATCCTGCCACTATACTGAAACTCTTAATCGTTTCTAGGAGTTTTCTGGTGGAGTTTTTAGCATCGCTTAGGGAAACTATCAAAGGCAGAGATTAACTTTAGTTTTTAAGAGTGTCCCTGAACTTGGAGGATACTTATTCCCCAAATGTCTCTTGGAAATGTTCCCTAGAACTGTGTCATTGAGGGAGGTCTCACCCATAATTTTTTCAAAAATGTTTGATTTCTTCAACTTCAACTGGTGAGCTACAAACTTGAATTCATTCTTATCTGACAGTCTTGCCTTTTCAATCCTAGTTCTAGACTATCTCATATACACAATGCCAAGTATCCTTTCTCACTCTTCATCATTTTCAATGAAGATGTGCATAATGTGTGCTGTCTTTCAGTACTTTGATATGTTAATTCTCAAACACACCCACACTCATCCATTATCTTGGGGTGGTATAGCAAATTAAGGTTCCCAGGAATCAAGGTCAAATGCCCAAATCACAGGAGCATATGGGTCAATGAGTTTGCCAAGATTAAAAGCCATTAGTCCAGATTCTGTCCATTCTATAAAGATCACTCCTACAATTTACTCTTGAGGACTTGATCCTTATGACCTAAGCACTTTCATCAGTACCTCCAAACACTGACACACTAGGGATTAAGTTTCCAACATGAGTTTGGGGGGCATATTTAAGCACAGTACTTTAACAGTCCACCCCATCCCAACTCCAGTAGGTGGAGTACTTCATCCCAAGCATGGTAGGGAAGGATTTTTTTTTTAATTTTTTTATTTTTTTATTTTTAAGGGATTCTACAATACAATGACACAGTTGTTTGCAGATAACAATGATGTTACTCAGTATGTCATACAATTAAGTAATTGGTGCATTTTGCAAGTATCTATGTCCAAATTTTGAACAACCCAAGGTTCCCATAGTCCAGTTGGAGAAGCTTGTATGCACAGGCATGTTGATCAATCAGGTGTCCAGACTATATTCCTATAGTCTCATGATTCACCCCTATCTCTCCACAGCCCTTACAATCTACCACGCCTCCTCTTCCGCAGTTTGTTCCCTAGGCTTTGGGAAAGGGGCACAAGTGGGTGAGAAGAAAACAGTCTAATTTCTTTGGAGTTGTCATTTTGGACTCCGGTCTGTTCAGTTTGTTTCCCTTCACGGATTGACAGCTTTCACAGTGATACCCTTTTCAGTCATACTAACAAAGCTCAAGCTATTGGATGTACAGGCATTTAAGCAGTACCACTTATTGTGTCAAGCTAAGCTGTGAGCATAGACACAGATGCTTGGATGGTATGCTAATCCGCAAACTGTGGTTTCTCTATAAAGGGTGACAAGTTCTTATTGTGGCTTATAACATCGCCTAACCACTAGAGGACATAAGCTTGTGGCATCCGCTGTGAGTTATTCCTCCAAGGAGAGAGCTAATAGCCAAATAGTTTTGGGATATAATATAGACACTTGGCTGCCACTGTTGCACTGTATCTCCAGGCTGTTGAGGTGTAGCTGATATTTTCGGAGGAGTCTTGTTTGTCTCAGGGAGACCAATATTTTGCTGTATTGCTGTAGTGGCCTTTGGTAACGCTCTCTAGCATTTCAGAGGCCAGTTGTACGCTAGCAGGTGACGTCTCATAACATTTTTCATGCTCACACCAGGTCTTCGACAACAGGGACTTACTGCCTTTCTCCTTGCATATATCCCATTTATAGGCAAAAGGCCTTTATAATTTGGGGGGGCGGGTTTGAATCCCCTAGCCAACATCTCCTAGGCAGAATAATTCATTGCTGATGTCAGAGCTTTCCTGTAGTAATATATTTTGCTTAATTACACAACTTATAAACACTTTACTATTGAATTTGGCTCTAGATAGAGAAATATCCTTTCACAGTTCCTATGCCTATCAATCAGTTAATACGTTGTGCCTGTTTTATAGGAAATTACCACCGTAACAATTGGCTCTAGTTTACAGTTTGGGAGTGGTTTCATTACCATCCTGTTTTCCTTTTTAAAAAAAAAAAAAAAGAAAAAAAAAAGGGGGGGGAGAGGTAGGAAGGTTTCTCAGCATTAGGGTCCATTATTAACAGTCAACCCCAATATTATTCAGAGAGATGCTCAGTGACCGTGTCTCAGGCAGTCTGATGTTCCTCATTCCTTAGTGTTCAGATGGGTCAACCTCTCTGCTGACATTCCCCAGTTCATCCTGCACAGCCATAAGTTGTATGTTTTCAGGCATTTAGATTGGTGACTTTTACCTGTGGGAACATAAAATTCTCCTCCCATTGTTATTTTCAAGATCAGAAAAATTGAAAATTTATCAATAGGATTGAAACACAGAGTTTTCCATTTGTATCCCAGAAAGGATAGTACCCCACCTCCCCCCTTCCTCTTTTCTTCCTTTTTTTTTTTTTTTAGGTTTTTGTTTTGACCTATAGATGCCTAAGTTGTATTACACATACCCATAAGCAGGAGCCAAGGCATAAGCTTTCATTACATTTACCCAAACTGGTTCTCATTGACTGTATGCTACTTATTTGGGAAGGAAATTTAAGCTTAGTTCCTTTAACTTGTCCTACAAGTAAAGAAAGTGTTATAATGTGATATTGTGTTATTCAGAAAAAATATATAGGCCATTTGTATACCTTAACCCGATACAAATTATAAATAAGACCAATTAACATTTTATATTCCCGATTGGTTCAATTGTATTACCATTTCCACCAAAACCTACACCTAAATTTAATTAATCTAAACAATTCACTAAGCCATTGAAATATACTATACTTGGTGGATAAAGCTTGGGCAGAGTTGAGAACCTGCTAAATAAATTTTACCCAATAAACACTTTGCTCTTTAACGCTTTATGACTGGACTAAGACTTCTTTTTTTTTTTTTTTCAATAATTCATGGTCTTTTTAGCCAATTCTTAATGACAAAGTTCTTTTGGTTTTTCAATATCCATCTCCAAATACAAGCTTTAAGAAATACCACAGAAGCTGGGCGTGGTGGCACACATCTTTAATCCTAGCACTTGGGAGGCAGAGGCAGGTGGATCTTTGTGAGTTCAAAGCCAGCCTGGTCTACAGTGTGAGTTATCAGGATAGCTGGGGCTATAGTGAGACCCTGTCTCAAAAAGACAAAAAAAAAGAAATATCACATAAAATAAAGATGAAGGGAAGGAAGCCCATTAGGTTTCTTCATCAGTTCTGTGAATGCTCCACAGGGGTGGATAGTGGAGTTTTTAAATGCCATAAATATTGATTTTATGAAAAACAAATTACCAGATATTGCGGATCTTGAGAAAGCAAAGTGTTGCTGAGGAGGAAGTAGGTCTTTTCTGAAAATCTGGTGTACCTAGGATGTGGAACGCCAATAAACCTCATATCTCAGTCAGTATGTTTAGCAAATAAAAAGACAGAATGCCCAGTTAAATCTGAGTTTCCAAAACATAACAAATACTACTGTAGTAAAGCATGTGATTCCTTGGGACAAACATCAGTCATTATTTATTTGAAATCCAAATTTTTATAGCAGTCCTACTCATCAGACTTGAAGCATGGTGACTAGATAATCATAAGATCGATGTTCACCTTACATATGTGAGTGTTTTTGCTATTCAGGAAGTTCTAGCTAGGTTATAGGGCAACAGACTAGCATGAGTGATGTTTCAGATGGTACCACAGCAAGTTTTTCTTGAAGACACCCTGCTATTCTCTTGCTTCTAGCCTGATTTAGCCATCACCTAGTCTATGTTGATGACTTATTTCTGGCTGGTACAAATACCATTTCCTTCCTCCAGTCTGCAGAAGTCAACAGGACTTCTCAACTCCATAGACTATACTCCCCTATCTTCAGACCACTTAAGAATCCCAGGACTTGGGGCTGGAGAGATGGCTCAACAGTTAAGAGCACTGGTTGTTCTGCAGGAGATCAGATTTGAAACCCACCACCATCCATAACAACCATCCATAACTCCAGTTTCTCACCAACATAGACCCTGCATGACACAGGTGTACTTACATACATGTAAGCATAACACTCATATACATAAAATAATAAAAATAAAAATAAATATTTTTTAAAAGAATTCCCAAGGCTTATGGCTACTCAAGACCTTAAGACTGGTCTCACTTATCATCAAGTAATTATTTTCAAAACCTGAAGAATTTCAGCATAATCTATGTCAATGTCAGTTACCCTCTGCTCTTAAACCTTCCCCAACAGCACATCTTTAATAAGAACTTCTTTGGCCTCCTGGGTTGTAGTTGCAGCCCTCTCCCCACATGACTCATGGCTAATAATCCTGCTTCTATCTGTAACACTCACTGTCCTTTAAAATGTCCAATATATGGCATAGGTCTCTGGTACTCTGACTCTTTCACTGCAGTGTCAAATCCACAGGGCTCAGAAGCTAAAATAGTGCCTATTTCAGGACAGTCACTCAAAAGATGTCTTCTAGTGTCTGTGTTATTAAGGGTAGAATCATTCATTTGCTATCCTGTGGTAGGTCTATACCCAGTATCATCGCAAATTCAGCACTGGGTCTTTTTTTTTTTTTTTTTGAGGGTCAAGGAAGGAAGGCAGATGGACACCTTGACAGGGAGAGAGTTAGGGAAAGAAGCCATAGATGGATGTCAGGATGATACACAAAATCTTGCCAGGCTTTATTTTTAGCTCTGGCAAGAAGGGCCCACTTTTAGCCCCATAATGCCCTTCAACTGCTGAGATGGACTGAGTCACATGGCTCTGGACATGGTTCAGCTTGGAACTGTGGCCTATTAACTCTTTCTTCTTTGTTTAAGGTGGCCAATCAAAAATGAGAGGAGCCAGACCTGCCCATACCACCAAAAATAATTAATAGATTAGGCCTCCTTAGTGTGTTGGACTTCCTCCTCAGTCCTCTTTCGACTTGTGGAGAGCTCTTCTCNTGTGTGAAAGGGAGTATGTGTGTATTTCTTTACTTTTAATAAAGATTGCAATGGCTTTCTGCTGTGTCTTAGTGTTTCTTTCCTTTTCATTCTTTAATTTGTGGTGAAGATGAACCCAGTCAAGACCTTGGAGAGTAACACTTCATCACCAGCCTTTCCAGAAATGTGACCTATACCAGACTTGAGAAACACACAGCCAAGTACCTGCCACCCATAGTTCCCTGACGGAATGACATATTTTCAACCTTCCTCCAACACTACAGTCTAGATTCACTACCCCATTTTTCTCCCTAACACAAACCAGGTATAAAAGGATGCACAGCTTCCTTGTCATCTTAAGACTAGGGTCTCACCTGGTGCAAAAAAAAAAATTTGGTGCGACTTGGGGAGAGTTAGACATGCACACAACACATAGCACATCACCAGTGTGCACCCAGCATGTGGCATGAGCAGACTTCACTTGTGTCCTGCACAACAATCAGCTCGGAGTTTATAACGACCGATGAAAGACTGAGTCGTTGAGCAACCCTTTACCCTATCGAGTCTGATTCTCACCTGGGAACCTTCCAACCATTCGGGTTCAGCATGCAACCTGGGCAGAGTAGATTTGTGCACCACAAGCCCACAGACAACCCAGTGATCCCACCACTGGTATGAGTTGGCCCAACAGCCCGGTACCCAGCATGGCCATAATGATTTCGCCAACACCCTTACCCCCCGGCCCCCCTCAGTCTGGGGGCGCAGTGGGTTGTAAGCACAGGATCTAGCTAGGTGCAATAGTAGTGACTATAGTCGTGCAGACCATGTTGATCCGGCACACAGATCCAAAGAACAAATCATCCCATACAACAAACAACTACACATTCAAAGACCACACAAGGAAACAACCACATTTGGGCAACAAGCCACCTAATAAATTCCATCACCACACTCTACCAAACCTCCACCGCTACCAAGATCTCCTACAAAAGAATCCCTGGAAGGACCAAGACATGGACCTTAGAAGAACATTATTGTGGGACTACTTAAGAAATTAGAGAATAAGGGAAGAGACTGACAACTCAAGAAGGATACGCAAGAAGCGTCATAATGACCAATATGGAAAGACCCATAAAGGAAATGCTGAAAGATCCAGGTCGAAATGAAAAAAACTTCCAAACCATAGATCTGAAATGTACCAACAACAGGAGCTAAAGATGATGAATGACACCCGGCTCCAGAAGGACAGTGCGAATATTACTAAAGAAATCTATCACAGGATGCCACTTACATTGACCCAACAAGGAAATTGAACATGCTTATCTCATATCAACAGGACAACGGATGGCGACACAAAACAAAAAAAAAAAAAAAAAAGCTCAGACATGATTGCACAGACAATCTGAGCCCTCCCCCCGGGATAATATGGACGCACACTAGAATGCTCAAGTAAACGTATGAAAAAATTTCCTTAAATCACAAGAGTGGAAAAACCCAGGAATGTGGGACACTATGTAAAAGCCAAAACATTGTCCACATCATGGGATTAGGGAAGGACGACATAATCCACTACAGACAACCTATGATCTACCCACATCTTCAATAGCGATAATAGAATGAAAATTTCCCCACAAACTGAAAAAATGACACCAATTACCCAATACAAATACCAAGAAGCCACATAGAAACACTAAAACAGGACTCACGAATAATACCACATTCCCATGCATATATTGTTAAAACACTAGATGCTCAAATACAAAGACAAATCGTTAAAGTCACAAGAGAAAAACAGCCAAGTTACCTATAAGGAGACAAACCCCAATCGTGATCAACAGCCTGACTCTCAGTGCACAACTATGAGAAGGTTAAAAGCAATGCTGGACCAAAGAGTTTCCCGGTACCTAAATGACTTTCGTATGCCAACCCAGACTACTATACTACAGTAAAATGTCACTTATAGTCAGGGCAGAAAGAAGACTCTTTCATGACCATGAAACAAATAAAGATGAAAGAAACATGTCAAGAAAACCAACCACCTTTAGAAATCACTCAGGGCAATCCCAAAGAACAGAGGAAAAGCGCAGCAATGATCCATAAGCATTATTAAAGATTTGACGAGAAAGCAAAATATAAACATAACAGCAGTAAATACAACACCCTAGAACCAAGAGCAACAACAATAATAACGGAAAGGAAGCAACACAAATCTCTCTAATATTAACCCTGATAAATACTATTGATTTCTCAATATAACTCCCCCAATCCAAAGGCATAGAGTGGGAAGAATTGATCTGGGAAACTTTGAACTCCTTCTACGGCTGTCCCCCTCCCCCTCCTCTACAAAACAAATAAACCTCTCTACCTCTCAAGACAGACACAGCTCTTAGAGTGAAAGGATGGAAAAATATTATTCCAAGCTAATGGTACCCCAGACCCAAGCCAGAGTGGCTATTCACTAATACCAGACAAGTATTGGTTTCTCAAAGAAAATTATTAATCAGAAAAGACAAAAGAACCGGCCATTTCATCCTTGTCAACGAGGAACATGAACCATGAAGGTCTTCACATCTGATGTCTATACACCAAACCTCTAGTGCATACTAATCTTTTTATATAACCTACTTTGCTAGGACCTCACAGAATAAGTCTTTAATCCTAAAAACACTAATCAGTGGGTCGGACTTCACACTCCCACACTGAGCCCTTGAATAGATCAACACGGAACAAAAAATAAACCATTGAGATGACTCATCAGATCTGGATACATCTGACAATACAATACCCAAGTTGTATCTACAGACCTCTACACAAATATTCACCAAAACACACCAGCAGAATTTATACTTTTTCTACTCAGCACCTCATGGAACACTCTCTCCCCCTAAAATGAACTACATACTGGGACAATCAGGTAACATCTCAACAACATACAAAAGCGATAGACAATTATTCATGCTTTCTTTATTTTAAGTCATCACAATGTTTATTGCTACGATACAACGTTATCAAAATCAGGGCCCTATTCCCTTGATAACATGATTTGATAAATTAACAGGACTCTTTTACTAAGACTATTAAAAAGGAACAATTCAGTCTCTCAACCATTTGGTTTCTCACACCCGACCACTATTTATAAGCATTCTTACAAAATTAACAATCCTCTCAAAATCTGATTCAGTTTGTACACAGTTATAAACCATGTTCTTCTTTTTTTAAAAAGGCTTGGTTTCTGCCAACTTGCCCAGGCTTCAAGGATATTGAATATTCTAGCATCATTTTAAAGAACCCATTATCTAGACGGCTGGATAGAAATACAGGCAATATAACTATTACAGCAACAACCACACAATTACAGTTAAGGATTTTTCTGTAACAACCAAGTGGATAATTGCATTCCTTCTTTTCTTTTACATATTTTCTGCCAACAACTCAAGTATTACCCTGAGCGAACCATGCATTCTACATATAGGCTATTCAGTTTTCTAATCTTTAACAGCCTATGATAACTGGAATGCAAAGAAGTTCCTTGCAATAGATTGCCTCTTCTTGGAACCTTATGATGTAAATATTGCATGGTGCTCAATTTTATATATAGCACCCATGCAATATTCCACACTTTCTATCCAGACAAAAGATTCAATAAACCTCAAGATGAAACCAGACTAAGCCCAACACTAACCTACCAGAACACATGGAGACTAAACAACGCAATTCCGGAATACGATCTGGGTCAGTTAAGAAATAAAGAGTGAAATGAAAATATCCATGGAATTTGAATGAAAAAGACAGACTAACAGCACAACAAAACATCTGGGAACTTTAAAAGCAGTCTTAAGAGGGAAATTTGTAGCCATAAGTGCCCACATCAAAAAAAAAAAAACAAAGGAACAAATAAACCAGTCTAACATGCAGCTAAACATCATTTTGAGAGCACAACAACAAATAAGCCCTTTAAAACCCAAACATGACGGGAATATAAATCCAAAAATCAGGCAGAAATCAATGACAAGAGATCAACAAAAGAAATCCATATATATAATCAGAGAGAGAGACTCCTAATTAATAGCATTTGTGATGAAAGGGGAAACATCACAACAGAAAAAGAAAAGATCCAGACAATCATATGGGACTACTTCAAAAACCTATACTCCACTAAATTTGAAAACCTAAGAGAAATGGATGAATATCTGAAATTCTGGGAACATACAAAAGCTTAACCAAGAAGAGTTTAAACAGACCCATAATATTTGAGGAATTTGAGGATGTAATTAAAAACTTCCCAACTAAAAAAGTCCCAGTCCAAATGGTTTCACAGGAGAATTCTATAAAACATTTAAAGAGGTCCTACGACCATTGCTACTCAAACTGTTCAGAAGGATACAAACAGAGGGAATTCTCCCAAGCTCCTTTGAAGCCAGCATCACTCTAATACCAAACCAGGCAAAAATACAAGCAAAAAAAAAAAGCAATAGACCCATCTCACTAATGAACATACATGCAAAAATTCTCAAAAAAATACTTGCGAATCGCATACAGAACCAAATCAAAAAGATCATCCAGGGCTGGAGAGATGGCCTAGCGGTTAAGAGTGCTGACTGCTCTTACAGAGGACCCAGGTTCGATCCTCAACACCCACATGGAGGCTGAGAACCGTCTTTAACTCCAGTTCTAGAGGAATCTGACGCCCTCTTCTGACCTCCACGGCATTGCATGACAAGGGTGCACAAACCTACAAGCAGACAGTACACTCATATACATACAAAATAAATAAAATTTTTTTTTAATTTTTTAAAAAGATCATCTATCATGATATAGTTGGATTCATAACAGAGATGCAGGGATGGTTCAACATACATAAATCAATAAACATCATAAAGCACATAAATGGACTGAAAGACAAAAACCACATGATCATCTCAATTGATGCAGAAAAAGCCTTTGACAACATTCAACATCCCTTCATGTTTAAAGTCCTAGAGGGAATTGTGCTGAAAGGAACTTTCCTCAACATTATCAAAGCCATATATAGCAAACCCACTGCCAACATCATCCTAAATGGAGAAAAATTGGAACCATTTTTCTTTTTTTCTTTTTGTCTTTTTACTAAGATCTCGAGTTTTGTGTCTGCATTACACTTTCTCTGGTCTTATTGATTATTATTTCTGGTTGTACTTTCCTTCTGGATGCTTAAGACCATTAACCAAGGTTTTGATTTTTGAGATCAGTTGAGGATCTGGTCCTCAGGGGGTCTCTCGGGTCTTTTGGGGGGAACAATTTTTCTTAAAGGTGGGAACCCAGCAACGCTGGACCTTATTGCCACTCCTCTTCAAAATAGTGCTTGAAACACTTGATAGGGCAATAAGACAAGAGAAGGAAATTAAAGGAGGACTAATCAGAAAAGAAGTTAAGCTATCCCTTTTTGCAGAAGATATGACAGTTTACCTAAGGGATGTTAAAAATTCTACCAGAAAACTTCTATAAATGATTAAGAGTTTTAGTACAGTGTGGACTACAAAACTGACCTAGAAAAATCAATAGCCTTTCTTTACACTGACAATAAACAAGTGGAGAAGGAATATAAGAAGACTTTCCACTCACTATACCCTCAAAAATAATAAAATACCTGGGAACAAACCTAAACAAAGATACCAACGATCTCTACAACAAAATTTTTAAACCCCTGAAGAAGGAGATTGAAAATGACATCAAAAGATAGAAAGACCTCCCATGCTCATGGATTGGCAAAATCAATATAGTAAAAATGTCCATTTTACCCAAATTGATATACAGATTCAATGCAATCCCAATCAAAATCCCCATGAGCTTCTTCAGAGACTTGGAAAAAAATCCTTAAATTAATATGGAAAAACAAAAGACCCTGAATAGCTAAAGCAATCCTGAGTGAAAAATGCAATACAGGGGGCATTGCTCTACCAGACTTCAAGCAATAATATAGGGCCATAGTCAAAAAGACATCCTGGTACTGGCACAAAAACAGACCCATTGACCAATAGAACAAAATTGAAGATCCAAACTTGAGCACATACAATTTCAGCCACCTCATATTTGACAAAGGGGCAAAAAACCTCAATGGAGAAAGGATAGCATCTTCAGCAAATGGTGCTGGCAAAATTGGATCACCATTTGTAGAAGAACAAAATTAACCCCTACCTCTCACCCTGTACAAAAATCAACTCCAAATGGATGAAAGATCTCAATGTGAAGCCTGAAACCCTAAAGGTGATAAAAGAAAAAGTTGGCAACAACCTACAAGACATAGGCGTAGGAAAAGACTTACTAAATCAGACAGCAGCTGCACAGGAAATAAGGTCAACAGTAGACAAATGGGACCTCATCAAACTCAAAAACTTCTATATAGTGAAAAAAACAATCAAGGAAGTGAAGAGAAAACCCACAGAGTGGAAAGTAATCTTTACCAATGATACATCTGACAGAGCATTAATGTCAAGAATATATAAACTACTCAAAAAACAAAGTAAGAAGACAAATGACCTACTCAAAAGATGCAGTAAAGAGTTGAACAGAGACTTCACCAGTGAGGAATTAAAGATGGCTGAGAACATCTTAAAAAGTGTTCAACATTATTAATAATAAAGGAAATGCAAATTAAAACCACTCTCAGATATCATCTCACTACAATACGACTAGCTAAATTCAAGAAAACAAAAATCACCAAATGCTGGAGAGGTTATGGGGAAAGGGGAATGCTCATCCACTGCTGGTGGGAATGTAAACTTGTACAACCATTATGGAAAGCAGTGTGGAGAATTCTTAAAAGACTCAAAATGGGCCTACCACCTGACCTAGTCATACCGCTCCTGGCTATATACCCAAAAGACTTATCCTACCGCAAAGATACATCCATATCCATGTTTATTGCAGCTCTCTTCACAATTGCAAAGAGCTGGAACCAACCCAAATGCCCCTCAACAGATGAGTGGATGACAAAAATGTGGTACATCTACACAATGGAGTACTATTCAGTGGTAAAGAAAGATGACATTATGAACTTTGCAGTTAAATGGATGGAACTCAAAGCCATTATGCTAAGTGAAGTAACACAGTCCCAGAAAAACAAACGGCAAATGGTTTCCCTCATTTGTAGATGCTAACACCAAATCCCCCAGATGAAAGGCAAGCTGAACAACATTATTGTTATATTTCTGTTTATCTGAAAGCAACTATGTTGTTATAATATAAATCTCTCAATGGGCTCTAGAATCCACCCACCATTTCTTCTCAGACTCTGTAATTACTGTATATGAATGGAGAGTATGTATTAGAGTAATATAAAATTAATAGAGGAAAATGTGAATTCCTAAACATAAAAAAAGATTGAGAGAAAGATGCAGGACAGTCATGGCAGAATGCATGATCTGGAGTGGGGTGGGGTGGGGGGAAGGGAAAGGGGAATATGCCTAAACTGAACTGAAAAACTATGTCTGAAATACACAAAACATTAATAAAAGCATTAAAAAGGTCAAATAAAATAATAAAAATAATAATAAATATGGAAAAATTCTACTGTTCAAGCTCTAGTGTTTGTTTTCTATGCATGGCACAGGTTGTCCATCTATGTATGATAGATTTAATGAATGAGGGAAACTTATAAACTCTCACACAATTCACATATTTCCTGCTAGAGGAATAAAATGCCATTAATGTACATGTATTGACAGAGAGGTATTAGCACTTATATTTTTAGGAAATGTTAGTGTCTTAAGGCATTGTTTTAACCATCATTTTATACATAAGTGCTTATTATGGTATGGTCTTTTCTATGGTAGTACAGTACTATAATTCTCAATCTTTTATTTCTTGAAACCATGGTATGGACTCATATTAAGCAACAGTAACTCGTCTTTTAAAAAATATTTTATTATCACTTTTATTTTATGTGTATTGCCTGCATGTATGTAAGTGCACCTGTGTCATGCATTTCCCGTGGAGGTCAGAAAGAGGCACTGGATCCCCTGGAACTGGAGTTATGAACAGTTGTTAGCCACCATGTGGGTGTTATCCACCATCACTCAGGTCGTCTGCAAGAGCAGACAGTTCTCTTAACCTCTGAGCCATCTCTCCACCCCCAAGATCGCTCCTCTTGCATACATATGTTTACATGCATGCTATAAGCATGTATTAAGTAAAAATTTCCCCTGGGTAAGTTTTATGAAACCTTTCAGTATCAGAAAAATCTTTACCCAGGACAGACACTAAAACAATCACCCTGGGAGATTATGAAAAATGAAATGTCAGAAAATAAAAAAGAAGTCTTTAGAACATCTAGAGGTGATCTAGAACTTTTAATCAGCAACCTGTGCATCAGCTCCCAGACTGTGACATGGAAAGATGGTGGCAATCTCTCAGATCATTAGTTCTAGAACCCAGTCTTATCAAGCTTAACACTCAAACTCAAAATATGCAAAAACATAAACTGCACAGAGCCAAGAGTGGGGATTTCATGGCAACACAATTTTGTCCTGTTCTCCCAACACTGTGCCAGTCTACTGCAGGGTAGTCATTCAGCAACCACAGTGGGACTAAGGACTACTTCTCTCCATAAATAAGCATATTTGGCAACAGGTGAAGTTAGATTTCCAAAGCTCCAAATGCTATAGATGTCCTCAGACCTCTCCAAGGAGACTTTCTAAAGCAGCAGTGCTATCCAGCAACACCACTGAAGTAACATCACCATTCTCACCATTCATTTACATCAGCTCCTTGAGGTTTTATAATTGTCAATGGAACTTATGTAACTACAAAATGAATTTTGATTACTATGGAGTAACTGGAAATCAAGAGATATTAATTTTTGTCTGAGGTTTTCTATTTTCTTTTTTAATTTTTTTTAATTTTATTCATTTTATTTATTTTTTAATGTGTATGAATGTACTGTCTGCATGTAGGTTTGTGCACCTGTGTCGTGCAATGCCACAGAGGTCAGAAGAGGGTGTTGGATTCCCCTGGAACTGGAGTTAAAGACGGTTCTCAGCCACCATATGGGTGTTGGGGATCGAACCCAGGTACTCTGCAAGAGCAGTCAGCGCTCCTAACCGCTAGGCCATCTCTCCAGCCCTCTATTTTCTTATTGCTTCTAATAAACCCTTTATACATAGCTAAATTAGGAAAATAAAAACGAATACGTATTTACAATATCAAAATAGAAACAGTAAAAAATTTCTAAGAGATAACTTCTGTTTTTCCTAGATTTGCCTAAATAATTGACAATAAAAATATTTTAGAGCTTGGCAGGGTAGCACACAGGTATAATCTGTACTCAGAGAGCTGAGGTGGGAGGATCAGTGTCCAGGCAGCCTAGACTACATAGTGAGACTCTATCTCAAAACTGTCTGTACATTAAAGTGGCTGGTTATAAACACAGCTTCCATTCCACTCATGTAAGTGAAAAAAGCATGGGTTAGTAGGAAATGTCTATACTTGAAGGTAAATGTCTAAGCATAAATGTAATGCTACGTTTTCCAAAAATGCTTAGAATTATAGCTTCAAATAAAACATAACTGGGTCTCCCATCAATTTCTTTTTTTAATATTTTTTTTAATTTTATTTATTTCTGTATGTGTATGAATGCACTGTCTGCATGCAGGTTTGTGCACCCGTGTCGTGCAATGCCGCGGAGGTCAGAAGAGGGTCTCGGATTCCCCTGGAACTGGAGTTCTCCTGGAATTGGAGTTTTGGACGGTTCTCAGCCGCCATGTGGGTGCTGGGGATCGAACCCGGGTCCTCTGTAAGAGCGGTCGGTGCTCTTAACCGCTAGGCCATCTCTCCAGCCCCTCTCCCATCAATTTCTAAGATGGACTAACTACCAGAAGCATACAGCATTCATCACATGTAGAGGTATCTTTCAGTATGCACATTCAGCCTAACATAGAAATCCTCTAACGCATAATATTAAAGAAAAAAGTATTTTAATAATATCTCTAAAATAAAGAGGAATTCCATTGCCCATTATTTCTGGTCAGCTTACAGTTTGCTAAGAAAGAATTTCATAGGAAATATATGTTTAGGAATGAGAATTATAACATTTCCTGAGTCTATTCACCAGCTCCCATTTAAGTAAAGCATCTATTTGGAATAAATGCTGAAGTTCAAGACTATGTGTTTTATGATAATAGAATGTCTTATTTTAACTTATATTTGTAGATTTGTCATATAGATGAGAAATATTAAAATGGCATCGATTAAAATATTGAATCGTTTATCATGCTTAAAGCTACATCAAAATCTAGTCACTTGGGTAACTATCTTATTAGCAAATTGTTCAATGAATATTATTTTCTCAAATGAATAGTTCAAATTTCCTCTTTTCCATATCACTTATACAGTCTTGAGTTAAACATAACAAAGGTTATAATGTCCATTTGTTTTAAGCATGATATTCTGAAAATCAAGTTTGGTTTCTGCTTTTAGGTCTTCTCTATCCACTTTACAAAACTGTCTGTTTCATAAAGAATTGCCATGATCTCCTGGTAGAATTTAACAATTAGACATTAGGCATATTCTATTGTTCCAGAGACTCACATACAAAACACTACTGAATTAGGGAATAATGGTTGCTTTTACAATATCTATCATTCTAAAATGATCCCATTCAATATAGTAGTCATTTGCCAATAATTGTTTAAATTTGAATTAATTAAAAGTAAATAAAATCATATTTTTTTAAAAATTTTTAATCTTTATTTATTTTCTATGTGTATGAATGTACTGTCTGCATGTAAGTTTGTGCACCCGTGTCGTGCAATGCCGTGGGGGTCAGAAGAGGGTGTCAGATTCCCCTGGAACTGGAGTTCTCCTGGAATTGGAGTTACAGACAGTTCTCAGCTTCCATGTGGGTGCTGGGGATCGAACCCGGGTTCTCTACAAGAGCAGTCGGCACTCTTAACTGCTAGGCTATCTCTCCAGCCCCATAAAATCATATTTTATGTCATTTCACTGTTAGGATTCAGGAGAAAAGGAATAAACAGTTTGAAAACTGAAAGAACCTACAGACTTCATCTTTTATTTCCTACTAACTATAACTACTTACACAACACAGAAAAATTCATGGTGCAAGTATTTGAAAATTAAACAGACACACCAATAATAAACATAAGAACCTAAAGAATCAAGGAATCAGTAGTGTGTTTAGTTTATCATTTTTCTTGAATTCAGTACAGCCTGAACCATAGAAGTAAACAATGTGGTATAAATCAGTCCCAGGAGAAACAGAGTTGGCCTAGCTAAGTACTAGAAGAGGAAGCTTTTAATGTTCAGAATGGAGAGAGGTGTAACATCTCTTTTGTGTCCCACTAGTATTGGCAGTGACCACTATGAGATCCTGTCAGAGCCAAAACTTGAGGAAAAGAAAATTTCATTCCTGCTCATTGAAGTGACTGTTAACCTCTTTATAGCTCATGGTTTGGATGTCACAGGCCCTGGGAATAGGGGGCACATACTGCTATTATATTGCTGAATGGACAAGGTGTCAATCTTCTCGCTAAATACCTAGGTTTATACTCATAGATTCGCACTGCTCTCAGTCTTAGTCAAAGGAGTTTCTGTTTGCAGTGAGTATTGGTAAACACAGACACATGGCTGGCCAGTGTGCTGAGAACAAGTGACTGCTGAGTGCTCAGACCTAAATGGGGTATCTATATCACGACCCCCCAAGGCGGAAGGAACACCATGGGAGAGAGGCAGAAAAATGTAGCATCTGGAGGAGGAGAAGGAATACTGTAAAATGCTGTCTCCTGAACACAACATGGCTGTTTAACATGAATGTGCAATGGCACAGCTTCCTGCAGTCGACCTACATGAGACTGGGCTCATGAGCATTCTACAGCAGAAGAGGATGGAGTTCACAATGCCTCACAGCTCTCAGAGAAGCTGTAACCACCACAGTTGCAGGGAAGTGGTAATCACATTCCTCAGTGCTGTAGACACTCTTTCATTGTTTTTGCTCCAGCAAATGCCCCATCCTTTCATGCTTATGCAGCAATCCTAATAAAATGCCAAAGCACCAAACCACAAAGATGAAAAATGTTTTAAAAAGGAAATCAACAAAGAATATATGAAATTATCATTAAAATTTCAAGAGTATTTTCATATTTATGAATAATACATATATAAAGGGATAAAACTGCCCAAATAAAATATACATACTTTATCAATGGACAAAAGAATAAGATGCGGGGGCAAGCATCTTTGCAGGTGGGTTTGTTCCGGGGCTGCAGCTAGGGGGTAGTGTCTCTGGGCAGGATCGCCCTACGCCTTTCTTTGGCAACGGGGCCAGTGCTCTGCACCTTTGGGCGGGCAGCCCGGAAGTCACTTGGACAAGCATCTTTGCAGGTGGGCTTGTTCCGGGGCCACAGCTAGGGGGTCATGTCTCTGGGCGGGATCACCCTATGCCTTTCTTTGGCGCCGGGGCCAGAGGGTCAGGCCAGGGCTCTGCACCTTTGGGCGGGCTGCTGGGGTGCGGGCTAGGTCAGGGATACCCCCCCCCCGAGATTGGTGAGAATCCAAGTGGACATTTTTTTGGAGAACCTTCAGAACAAGAAGAGAAGAGTGGTTTACAAAATTGGGAAAATGGATTAGGAAACAAAACCCATCTATATGCTGTTTACAAGAAACCCATCTCAATTTCAAGGATAGGCACCAACTTAAGGTGAAGGGATGGAAAAAAGTAGTCCAAGCAAATGGTACCAAAAAGAAAGCAGGTGTGGCTATTCTAATATCAGACAAAATAGACTTCAAAGCAAAAGAAATCAAAGAGACAAAGAGGGTCATTACATCTTTATTAAAGGAACAATTAATGATGAAGATTTCACAATCATAAATATATATGCACCAAACACTGGTACACCAAACTTTATAAAGAAAATTCTTCAGGATCTCAAGGCACAGAATAACCCCAGCACACTAATACTAGGGGACTTCAATACCCCATTAAGTCCACTAGACAGATCAACAGGACAAAGGATAAACAGAGAGACATCTGAACTAAATGACACAATACACCAAATGGACCTCACAGACATCTATCGAATATTTCACCCAAACACCAGAGAATACACTTTCTACTCAGCACCTCATGGAACATTCTCCAAAATAGACCATATACTGGAACAGCAGGTAAAAAAAAAACTCAACAAATAAAAAATATTGAAATAATTTGCATGCATTCTCTATCACGACCACAGTGCACTAAAACTCAATATCAACATCCAGGAATAAACCCTACAAACCTACTGGAACACATGAGACTCTAAACAACTACATCCTGGAATAATGAGTGGGTCAAGGTAAAAGTAAGAAATAAATAAAAACATTCCTGAACTGAATGACAATGATAAAACAACACAGCAAAATCTAAGGGACACTTTAAAGCAATCCTAAGAGGGAAGTTTGATACCTCTAAGTGCCTACATTAAAAAAACAGAAAACACAAGTGAATTGATCTAACACTGCAGCTAAAACTACTTGAGAGACAACACAACAAATAACCCTAAACGGAGCAGACAAGAAGAAATAACAAAAATCAGAGCAGAGATCAATGAAATAGAAACAAGAAAACCATACAAAAAAATCATATGAATCCAAAAGTTGGTTCTTTGAGAGAATAAACAAATAGACAGACCTCTAGCCCAGTTTAACCAAAAGAAAGAAGGGAACAACTCCAAATCAATAGAATTGTGATGGAAAAGGGGAAATATCACAACAGACAATGAAAAGATCCAGCAATCATATGGGACTACTTCAAAAACTTATATTCTACTAAGAGTTGAAAACCTAAAAGAAATGGATGAATATCTGAAATGTTGGAATCACCAAAGCTCAACAAGAAGAGATCCACAGCCTAAACAGACCAATAGTACAGGAGAGAATCGAAAGATGTAATAAGTAGCCTCCCAAACCAAAAAATGCCAGGCCCAGATGGTTTCACGGCAGAATTTATTAAAAAATTTTGAAAAATTTTTTTTTTTACTCAATTGTTTAGAAGAGCAAATGGAGGGACATTCTCTCATATTTTTCTATGAAGCCAGAATTACACTACTACCCAAACCCAGGGAAAGATACAACCAAAAAAACAGAACTATAGACCCATCTCCCTAATGAAACACAGATGCCAAAATTCTAAACAGGATCTGGCAAATCGCATACAGACTCACATCAAGAAAATACATCCACCATGACCAAGTTGGATTCATACCAGAGATGCAGGGTATGGTTCAACATCACGAAAATCAATAAACATCATCAAACATATCAATGAACTGAAGGACAAAAACCACACCATCATTCTCATTGATGCGGAGAAAGCCTTTACAAATCGGCATCCTTCCATGTTTAAAGTCCTGGAGGGAATTTGGGCTGGAGGGATCATTCCTCAATATAATCAAAGCCATATACAGAAAACCCACAGCCATTATCATCCTAAATGGAGAAAACCAGAAGCATTCCCCTTAAAGGTAGGAAATCTGGCCAAGGCCGCCCCCTGTCACCACCTCCTTTTCAATATAGTGCTGGAAACCCTTGCTAGGGCAATAAGGCAAGAAAAGGAAATTAAAGGAGTCTAATTTGAAAAGAGAAGTCAATCTATCCCTTTTTGCTGATGAATGATTGTCTACCTAAGGAATGCTAAGAACTCCACTGGAAACTCCTAGAAACGATTAGAGCTTTGGTAAAGTGGCAGGATACAAAATAAATCTAGAAAAATCAGTAGCCTTTCTTTACACCAACAACAAGCAACTGAAGAAGACTACAAGGGAGACCTTTCCCACTCACAATAGCCTCAAAAACAATAAAAATACCTAGGAACAAAACCTAACCAAAGACACCAAGGATCTCTACAACAAAAATTTTAAAACCCTGAAAAAGGAAATTGAGGAAGACATCAGAAGATGGACAACCTCCCATGCTCATGGATTGGGAAAATAAAATATAGTAAAAATGTCCATTCTACCAAACTTAGTGTACAGATTTAATGCAATCCAATCAAAATCCCCAAGAGTTTCTTCACAGGATTGGGAAAAAAAATCCTCAATTTTCATTTGGAAAAACAAAAGACCCCGAATAGCCAAAGCAACCCTGAGTGAAAAGAGCAATACAAGGGGAATCCTATACCAGACATCAAAATAACTACAGGACTATAGTCATAAAAACAGCTTGTATTGGCACAAACAGACCAGTTGACAAATGGAATAAAATGAAGATCCAAAGCTGAGCTCATACATTTCAGCACCTCATATTTGACAAGGGGGCCAAGGAAGACACAATGGAGGAAAGACAGCATCTTCAGCAAGGGTGTTGGCAAAACTGGATCACCACTGTAGAAAACGAAATTAAACCCCTACCTCTCGCCCTGTACAAAAGTAACTCCAGTTGATCAAAGACCTCAACGTGAAACCTAAACCTGAGGTGATAGAAGAAAAGTTGGAAACTATAAGACATGACATAGGAAAAGATTGCCTAAATCAGACATAGCTGCAGAGAATTAAGGTGACAAATGACAAATGGGACCTCATTAAACCAAAAGCTTCTTACATCAAAAGAAACAATCAAAAAGGAAGAATTCCTCTCATCCCATGGAATGAGAGGAAAAACTTCACTGCAGATATATCTGACAAATCATTGATTTTCAAGAAGAATATATAACCTAACTCAAAAAAACCTGTGGGTATATAAAGTCAGTCCTAAGAGAGAAATTATAGCCCTAAATTCCACAGTTAAAAAAAAAAAAAAACAGAAAGAAACAAGTAAACTGGCAGCGTAAAAACACTTGAGAAGACAAACCAAAAATAAACCCCTAAATCCAACAGACAGGAAAGAACACAAAAATCAACAGAGGCTGAGAGATTACTAAGCGGTTAAGAGACCGACGCTCTTGCAGAGGGAACCCGGTTCGACCAGCACCACATGGCCTAAAGAACGTCTTAACTCAATCCAGGAGAATCCAAGTCCAGGGGAAATAGACCCTCTTCTGCCTCCGGGCATTGCAACACCGGTGCGCTGATGAGACGACATTATAGACAACAAAAATAAAAAAAATAAAAAAAAAATCAGAGCAGAAATCAGTGAAATAGAACAAAGAAAACAATACATTAAATCATGATCCAAAATTGTTGTGTAAACATAAACAAAATTAAGAAAAATAGACCTGTAGCCCAGTTAAACAAAAGAAAGAAAGAGCAACTCCAAATCAATAGCATTCATGATGAAAGGGGAAACATCAGAACAGGTAAAGAATAGATCCAGTCAATCATATGAGAATGCTTCGAAAACCTATACTCTACTAAATTTGAAAACCTAAGAGAAATGGATGAATATCTGAAATCCTGGAATTCACCAAAGCTTAACCAAGAAGACATTGACACAATAAACAGACCACTTATACTAATAATACTTGAGGAAATTGAAAATGTAATAAAAAGCCACCCAACTAAAAAAATCCCAGGCCCACATGGTTTCACAGCAAAATTCTATAAAACATTTAGGGGCTGGAGAGATGGCCTAGCAGTTAAGAGTGCCGACCGCTCTTACAGAGGACCCGGGTTCGATCCCCAGCACCACATGGCAGCTGAGAACCGTCTGAAACTCCAATTCCAGGAGAACTCCAGTTCCAGGGAAATCCTACACCCTCTTCTGACCTCCGCGGCATTGCCACACGGGTGCACAAACTGCAGCAGACAGTACATTTCATACATACAGAAATAATAAAAATAATTTAAAAAACATTTAAAGGGGTCTTACAACCTTACTTCCTCAAACTTTTCAGAAAGGATCAAACAGAGGGAAACTATCCAAAATTCATTCTATGAAGCCAACATCACTCTAATACCAAAATCAAGGTAAAGATACAAACAAGAAAGGAACTATAGACTATATTCATTAATAAACACAAATGCCAAAAATTTCTCAACAAAATACTTGCAAATCGCATACAGACCTACATCAAAAAGATCATCCGTCATGACCAAGTTGGATACATACCAGAGATGCAGGGATGGTTCAACATACGTAAATCAATAAATATCATAAAACACATAAATGGACTGAAAGACAAAAATCACACAATCATCACAATTGATGCAGAAAAAGCTTTCAACAAAATCAGCATCCTTCATGTTAAAGCACTAGAGGGAATTTGACTTGGAGGGATCATTCCTCAATGTAATCAAAGCATATACCAAGAATCCACAGCCACATCATCCTAAATGGAGAAAAATTTGGAAGCATTCCCCTTAAAGACAGGAACACAGCAAGGCTGTCCACTATCGCCACTCCTCTTCAATATAGTGCTTGAAATCCTTACTAAGGCAATAAGGTGAGAAAGCGAAATTAAAGGAGTACTAATTGTAAAAGAGGAAGTAAAACTAACCCTTTTTGCAGACAATATGATAGTTTACCTAAAGGATGTTAAGAATTCCACCAGAAAACTCTTAGAAATGGTTAAAAGTTTCAGTAAAGTGGAGGGATACAAAATAAACTAGAAAAATTAGTGCCTTTCTTACACCAACAATAAGCAACTGGAGAAGGATATAAGGGAACTTCCCAATCACAATAGCCTCAAAATAATTAAATATCTAGGAATAAACCTACCAAAGACACCAAAAGATCCTTTACAACAAAATTTTTTAAACTAAAGGAGGTTGAAATGACATCAAAAGATGAAAAGACCTCCCCATACTGATGTATTGGAAAAAATAATATAGTAAAAATGTCCATCTACCCAAATAATATACAGATTCAATGCAATCCCAATCCAAATCCCCATGAGCTTTTTACAGACTAGAAAAAAAAATCTTAAGTTCATATGGAAAAAACAAAAGACCAACAAATAGCCAAAACAATTCTGATTGAAAAGTTGCAATACTGGGGGGATACTTCAAGCTATATACAGTGGCTATAGTCAATAAAACATCCTAGTACGTAGCAAAAACAGACTCATTGACCAATGGAACAAAATTGAAGATCCAAACTTGAGCTCATATAACTTCAGCCATCTCATATTTGACAAAGAGCCAAAAAAGACTCAATGGAGGAAAGATACATCTTCAGCAATGGTTGGCAAAAAATTGATCAATTTGTAGAAGAACAAAGTTAAAACTCCTACCTCTCACCCTGTACAAAAATAAACTCCAGTGGATCAAAGATCTCAAACCTGAAACCTGAAACCCTGAAGGTGATGAGAAAAAAGTGGCAGCAACCTACAAAATGTAGGCATGGGAAAAGACTTTCTAAATCAGAGATGACAGCGAAAGTGAGTGACAAGTGGGACCTAACTCAAAATCTTTTGTACAACTAAAGAAACAATCAAGGAAGTGAAAAGAAAACCCACAGAATGGGAGGAAACCACTGATACATCTGACAGAATATCAACATCCAAAATATATAAACTACTTAAAAAACAAAGAAGTAAGAAAACAAATGACCTACTCAAAAGATGGAGTAAAGAGATGAACAGAGACTTCACCAGTAGGGAAGTAAAGATGGCTGAGAAATAACTTAAAAAGTGTTCAACATCATTAATAATTAAGGAAATGCAAATTAAAACCACACTAAGGTATCATCTCACTCCAATAAGACTAGCCAAGATCAAGAAAACAAAGACACCAAATGCTGGAGAGATTGTGGGGAAAGAGGAACACTCATCCACTGCTGGTGGGAATGTAAATTGGTACAACCACTGTGGAAAGCAGTGTGGAGAACCCTTAAAAAACTCAAAATGAGCCTACCACCTGACTCAGCCATACCACTCCTGGGTATATACCCACAAGACACATCCTACTGCAAAGATACATGCACAACTATGTTTATTACAGCTCTTTTCACAATAGCAAAGAGCTGGAACCAACCCAAATGCCCCTCAACTGATGACTGGATAACAAAACTGTGGTACATCTACACAATGGAGTTCTATGCAGCATTAAAGAAAGATGACATCATGAGCTTTGCTGGTAATGAATGGAACTCAAACCATTATTCTAAGTGAAGTAACACAGTCCCAGGGGGGGAAAAGGTGAATAGTTTCCTTCATTTGTGGATGCTAACGCCAAATCCCCAGTTGGCAGGCAAACTGGGCAACTTTATTATTATATTTCACTGTCTCTGCTATTTCAATGTGAATCTCTTAATGGGCTCTAAATTGTCCTACCACTTGTATTCACAGATTGTAATTACCATATATGAATGGAAGATATGTATTCATATTCTATTCATATTCTTTTTACCTGCATGCAACTTTAATGTTAAAATGTGAATCTCTAAATGTGTTTAGGAATTAACCTGTAGTTTATTTTCAGAATTTGTAATTTTGATTTATGCGTGGAGTATATATGCATATTTTGAAATAATATAAAATTAAAGGGAACAAAAAGAAAGAGAGAGAGAGAAACATAATCAAAAAACTGACCAAAACAGTAAACTTGTGCATCAAAAAGGTTATAGAAGACTGAGAAAAAGATGCAAGTCGGGACTTAACATGTATAACAGAGTCCATGAGCTCTGGCGGGGAGTGGGGATGAAAGGTGTGGGCATGGATGCGGGAATGAGTCTAGATTTGATTGAGAAATGTTGTATGAAATGCACTCAATAAAAATTAACGTAAGCCGGGCGTGGTGGCGCACGCCTTTAATCCTAGCACTTGGGAGGCAGAGGCAGACGGATCTTTGTGAGTTCAAGGCCAGCCTGGTCTACAAAGCGAGTTCCAGGACAGCTGGAGCTACAGGGAGACCCTGTCTCAAAAAGACAAAAAAAAAAATTAACTTAAAAAAACAGTACATTTCCAAACATGCATATAATGTACTTCAATCATACTCACTCTCGATTAGTTGTTCTTGCCCATCGTTACCTTCTCCCCATTCCCCCATGTCTCTCACGCTCCCTTTTCCCTCTTGGTTTATGTATTTTTTTGTTTCCCTCAGGCTCCAGATTTAAAAAAAAAAAACCTCTATCTTCCAGAGCTGGAAAATAAGGAGACGTACTATGAAATGCCATCTTCTGGGTATGGTGTACCATTGTGATCATGAACCCATGGCCATAGTTAGCTGCATTGGATCTACATAACACTAGACCTGTCAGTGGCCAGCCATGAATGGAGGAGAGGATCATGGGGCCTCACCCTTCCCTGACGAATTAATGGTTACTAATGGATTCTGGGAGCCTCTTGATCTTTAGATATGTAGCAACTAATGAGCTCACAAGGCTCCGTTCAGTAGTTCGATACCCATGGTCCCTCAGAAGGCCCAGATTAAACTCAATGGGTCACAAACAAAAATTATAAACAGACATAAACATGGGGAAAAAGTGGGATTTGACAGGAATCAGAGGGAGTTAAAGGGATGGGAGTAAGAGTAATCAGAGTGCATTATATATACCCGTGGAACTGTCAAAAGTCTTAATTTAATTTAACAAATTAATAAAAAAGAAAAATCACTAAGGACTATTGTGAATACTATATATCACCAAAAGGGGGATTCAAAAAAATGAATGAACTAAGTGGATATAACTACCAAAAGTGAACCAGGAGGACACAGAATACATGAACAGACTATAACAAGTAATAAGACTGAATCAGTAGTAACAAATGTCTGTCCCATCAAGGAAAAGCCCAGGACCAGATGGCTTCAATGATGAATTTTCCCAAATATTTGATGAAAAATTCTTGCCAATTCTTCTCAAATTATTTCAGATGTTTCAAAGGGAGAGAGTGCTTCCAAACTCATTCAATAAAGCCAGGACTACCCTAATACTAAAACCAGACAAAGACACAAAAAAGAAAACTACAGACCAACATCCCTAATAAACAGTGACATAATAATTCTCAACAAGATAAAGCATATTCAATAGCACAGATAAATGATCATTCACCATGATTGAGTTTTTCTGACAGAAACATAATATGTCAAAATTGCTCTAATATGTCAAAATTAATAATTGCATAACATAATATCTAGAAAATGTAGAACAAAAACCACATGAGCATTTCAAAAAGTTCAGAGAAAGCATTTAATAAAACTCAACATATTGCCAGGTATGGTGGTGCATGCCTTTAATCCCAGTACTGTGGAGACAGAGATAGTGAGATCAAGGCCAGCCTGATCTATGTAGTGAGCTCAGACCAGCTAGAGCTATAAGGATACCTTGACTCAAAAAAAAAAAGGAAACAAAAATTTAAACCCTTCACCATGCTATCATGATAAAAACAAAAAACCTTGAAAACTAGATATAGAAGGAAAGTACTGCAACACAATAATGGATGGATATGAAAAATTCATAGCCAGGACTATAGTGAAGGAAGACAAGCTGAAATCAATTCTCTTGAGAACAGGAACAAGGCAGGCATTTTCACTTTTACTACTCATGTTCAATCTGTAATTGGAAAGCTTAGTAAGAACAAGAAGAGAAGAGTTAAAATGAGGGAAATGGAACTGTATCTGGTGAATACACATTGTAAGCAAAACCAATGCAAAACAGTATATGATTCCTGAAGGCCTAGAAATAGCAGTATCATCTGGTTAAGCAGTAAAATATCCATGTACTATTGGGTGCATATCCAGAGGAAATGAAATCAGTGTCTAAGGAATGCCTGTTTCCCACATTTATTGCAATACTATTCACAATAACTAAGATACTAAACCAGCATTGTTGTCCAAGAATGGATGAAAGAAGTTTTCTAACTGAGCTACCCAGGAATAGTGGTGCATAGCTATAGTTCTGGGACTTGGAGGACTATGATGAGGGGACTGTTTGAGTCCAGGAGTTCAAAAATCACCTGGACAAATAAGAAAACTTTGCCTTCAAAATATATGATTGATAAGTGTATGATTGGTAGATACATGACTGATTAGATAAATAAATTGATAGATAGATATGATCTATATAAATACAATGAAATGTCCACCAATAAAAAGTAAAATTCTGTCAGTCACAGGAACCTGGATGGAATGGATGATATAATATCATTTTAAATTAGTCAGATGGGGCTGGAGAGATGGCTCAGCAGTTAAGAGCACTGACTGCTCTTTCAGAGGACCCAGGTTCAATTCCCAGCATCCACATAGTGGCTAAGAACCATTCCCCCATGTCTCTCACGCTCCCTTTTCCCACCAGGCATGGTGGCACATGTCTTTAATTCCAGCACGCGGAAGGCAGAGGCAGGAAAATCTCTGTGAGTTCAAAGCCAGCTTTATCTACAGAGGCAGTTCCAGGCCAGCTGGGACTAAAGGAGATCCTGTCTCAAATATTCCAAATAATAATAATAATAATAATAATAATAATAATCAACAAAATCAAAGTCACCTGGTCTCCATAGTGAGTTCCAAGCCAGCTGGGGCAATAGGGAGACCCTGTCTCAAAAAGACAAAAAAAAAGGCACATAAATGCAAATACTACATGTACTCATTCATATGTAGAAGCCAAAAACATTTCTCTTAAAGTAGAGAATTAGGATGCTAGGAAGGGGAGAGGGAAGAGAGAGCAGAGTTAATAGGCAGGGGTAACTCTGGTTGACGACAATTTAATGCTTGAAATAGCTAGCAGAGATTATTCTGAATATTTCCAACACAAGAAATTACAAATGTCTGAGATGACAATTATAGCAACTATACGGATGCTCTCGTTACACATTGCATGGATGTATTAAAATAGCACATTCTACCACAAAAATATGAAGATCACTGTGCCCATTCAAAATAAAAATATTTTAAAAGAAAAATAATAGATGCTGCTCACAGAAACAGACTTTCCCCTCTCTTTGTGGAATGGCATGAGACTACTTCTTAGATTTTCCATGGACCTGTGTTGTTTCCTTTATGAAAAAGAAGAAGCATTGATGTCAAGGATATATAGTCATAGGTGAAAATGAAATTCATTTATCTCTATACTCTCCATGTCAAAACTTCTTCCCAGGAATTGAGCTTAAAATTACCAGGAAGTTTAGGTTAAATGGAAATTTTAACTCAAGTTTCCATTCAATAGAGGTCACTTTCTTCATCTGGAACAATTCACTTTATTTTAGACTCTCATATAAATATGAAGAATGTTATGTTTCAAAATGTTCATATAGGTTTCTTTATTTCCTAACTGATGCTTATTTGATTGACTTATCATAATCTATTAAATCACCAATCTTGAAACAAGTTATTTTGGTTAAAACCTTTTGCCCCAATTCTCCTATTAAAATGCAAATATGCTACTGATTGGCATGTCAAATGTTTTAATACACCCTCAGAAAATTAACCTCTATTCTGAAAATGTACAAAATGATCCACAAACTGGAACAAGGTCCAAGGCCAACCTGGGATAGTCAGACACTGTCATGATAAGGCCAAACCTAAAACAACCCCCCCCAAAAAAAACAAAGGTAAGATATGGTTATGAGAATGGAGGGAAATGTTTCTTGGCATTTGGACTAAGATCAAGTAAAAGTGTTAAGTCATAACCAGCAAGATCAGTAACCTCCACCCAAAAAACAAACTTTCCTTTGGGGAAAATGACCACGTTCTCCCCAAATTAAAATGAATAAAAGCCAAGGGCCACACAGAGCCCATACCGTATGCATTAATCACATAGATTTAATAAGCAATCTCCAAACAGAACTATTGAAAAGTACCAGCCAATACAGACTATACAGGGGAAAGAAGATGCAAATGAGTGAAGACATCGCATAGCAGTAATGCTAATACAATCACAGATGATGCTGAGGAGGAAGGAAAGGGCAAAGGCAACTAATGAAATCGATTTGTCTCTAAGGAAACTCTAATTAAATGATAGAAAGAGGGCCACATTGACAAGGAAAATACAAAACAACAAGAAACTTTGAAACAGTCTAAAAGGAAATCTAGAACTAACAGAGGGTTTTAGATACTAGTAAAAATAACAGGAAAAGAAATAAGCTTTCACAAGGTGGGAAAAAAAATGGAACCAGAGTCTGGGACAGATAGAGAAAAAGGCACAACATCCTCTCCTCCCTCTCCCTCTCCCTCTCCCTCTCCCTCTCCCTCTCCCTCTCCCTCTCCCTCTCCCTCTCCCTCTCCCTCTCCCTCTCCCTCTCCCTCTCCCTCTCCCTCTCCCTCTCCCTCTCCCTCATTTTATCCCACTCATCCAAACTGAGAATAATAAAGACAATCTGAGAATACCGAAGCCATGGTAGGCAAAGCATTAAGTAAAAGAGAATTTAGCTCCTTTGAAGGCTCCTCCATCTTTAGTTCAAATCCAAATGTATTCCAACACACTGAAAGAATAAGAAAATTTGACTGCACATTATCAAGAACAAGAGATGTAGAAAAGGATTGTAAAGACTGTTGTCATTTTCAAGATGAGAGGAAAATAAATTGTGGGTACAGCTTTATGAGATAATTACTAATTTCTAAGAAAACCATTTGGTAAGCAGAAATGCATGTACAATTTAAAGTAAAAGTGTATATGCAAAGGGAACCAGCAAGACACAGACCCCTGCCAGAAGTAATTCATTAGTGTGCACACAGATGTCAAAAGCCTCCCCCAGGATGTTACACAAATGCCCAATACTAATAATTTACTCAATTTAACAGATACTTCCATTTCTCTTAAGCACTTTCGTGGACCATACACTCAAAGCATTCCTCCCTCCTTCCTTCGGGATTCTATTAGCATTCGCACTTTGATTTTCCTCCGTAGCACTTCTCTCAAATCATTTTGTGTACAAAGAGGGTACTTTCCTCTCTTACCAGCCATTGAATGTGGCTAATCACTCCTGGTACTGAAGAGGAAATCCTCTTCAAATTATTTCAGTCTAACTTTCTAGGCCACCGTAACACCTAACTACAGTTGATACGGCCAAGGAAATAAAACTGCTGCCTCTATAATGGCAGTGAATGCATCTTGGGTGACATAACTTTCTGGGAATGGTGGAATCCATGGCTCTTAGGAAGAACTCAAGGCCCTTCCCACTCGTTGCTGCTAACCAACACCACTTCCATCCTTTGTGTCCATTTTGTTTGAGGTTTTGTTTTTTTTTTTACTTTGGATTTTGTATTTTGTTTTGTTTCTTATTAAATGTATTGAATGGCATATAGCCATGTTCAATCAAAATGTCACTTAACAGTTAACGATGGAAAACCCCATAACTTGTCCAACGTCCCACAGTTATGTTAAGCACAATACAATCAACCAGCCTAACATAGGAGAGATGAAACAGTGAAAAGTTATCAAAGAAACAGGGCTGCAGCTGCAGCTCACTGAAGAGTGCTTGCCAAGCATTCATGACGCCCTGTTCAATCCCCAGGACTGTTTTTAAATAATCCCACCTGTCCAAGAAGGTAACTGAGTATTTGTGTTTTAGTTAAGCAAGGAATCCAGAATAAGACACAGCTAGGAGACAAACAAAATGAATGCAACCTAGATGGTATTTATAAAACCAAAACGAGAGCAGCAGCCATGTTGTATGGTCACCCATGTCTGTAGTGATCAGTTCCACGGTGGACTAGGTCATGGAGAAAGCACATGCGTAGAAACACAGCCCAAGGACACATGGCAGGGTGCAATTCCAAATACAGAATGGTGCTTTATTCAAGGCAACATGTCAGTATGCCTCCTAGCAGCCAATCCCCAGACCCTTGTATCATCACGTCATCCCAATTTGTGGGCATAAACAGAGAGGTCCTGTGACCCTCATTCATGCCTCTGGAACATACTGGATGGAGTATTAGCTTACACACACCTAAGCTTGGTTTAGACATGCCCACACATTTCTAACAAAACCTTAAAATCCAAAAATATAGGTTCTAAGATTTCCAGTTGCTGTGCCATGTGAGCAATGAGTGAGCAAACTAAAGAAAGAGCTGGGAATTCAAAATATCAAACTTTAAATGTTTTAAAGTTTCCATGGAGAAGTCTAGGTACAAGTATATTTATAGCTCTGAAGAACTCTAGAGTTGGAAATCAGAGTTCACAACTTAGCTGTGTGATCATAAAGCAAATTATTAGGTCTCTCTATTGACTTTTCATTCAACAAACATATGAGTGCCAAGAATACACACTGAATCATTCCCACATGATATCTGCCCTTTTTATGGCTGTATGGTGGAAAAAGGCTTTCCTTAATTAAACTAGGCTTTGGGAGAATAGCTCAAGGAGTAAAGTGCTCACTGCATATGCAAGTATAAGGACCCAAGTTTGCAGCCCTAGAACGCATGCAAAGTGGGCACAACAGCATGTGTCTGCAATCCCACTGTTCCAACGGTTATGGCAGATACAGACAGGAGCATCTCCAGATGCTCATAGGCCAGCTGGCCCAACATAGGCAGAGGAGAAAAGTCCAGTCTCAAATAAGGTGGAAAGCAAAGAACAACGCCCAAGGCTGTTCTCTGACCTACACACACACACACACACACACACACACACACACACATCCATATTTACAAATGCACATATATGCAAATATAAAAATAAATAAATTCATAATGTGAACAAAACAAGTTGTAATCAGTATCTAGCTAATAACAAATACCCAGTGAACATTAAGTTCTCATCTCTCCAGAGACCAGAACCAGAAATAATTATTCTGTTAGCCATCCTGAAACACACTGGGAGTGTCTCACAAAGACAGTGACTTCCTCATCACAGTACTTAAATCTACAAGTTCAATGATCACGCGTCAATGATATCAGAGAGATGACTTGTGGATTTGAATGAATAGGCCAAAATTTTATAGGGTTTCAGCCATAATTTCTGAACTTCTCTGTGGCTGCTCTGATTCTTTGTAAACACAGGGGCATCCTCCTTCTCCTCCCAGCACTACAAAACTGTTGACTAAAATGAAATGTCCTACTTTTAAGTACACTGATATGAGTTAGTATTCAGTTTGGTGAACACAGCAACCACTTCTTTGCTGTTGCTTTTATACGGCCATCTCTAAACCTACTTGGACTTTAAAAATATTCAACTTTTATTGATATTTCAGTGTGACAAAAAAATGATAAATCCCATTATCATTTCATTAGCTCACTCAAAGAAGTTTAATTCATTCATTCACTCAGAAAGGACCATAGTTAACACTTTGTTCCCCTTGACTTGTTGCATCTCAACTGTGTTTTCTAAACTTTTCTGTGTCCAGATTTTTAAATCCTCAAGATTTCTTTTAGACTTGAAATTTTGTTTTTAAATAAGTTAACAATTATGTATTTAAAGCATGAATCTACTCATTAGGGGAATACAAAAATGGAAATTAAGTTCTCATATCAAATAAAAGTCACCTAATTATAGATAATATGATGTTATCTAAAACAATCCAATTTATCTAACAAATAACATGAAAATGATTGCTGAAATACAATGGACTTTTGACATTTCCCTAGAAATGAATTACCTTTAAATTCTAACTGGAATAACGAGATAAATTATAATAATCCAACTATAAAATGACATGTATGAGTCAGCTAGGAAAATTGAATTACGAGCTGAGAAGTACAGAAAGTGAAGGAATCGATACCCATTTTGCTACATATCAAAATTTATGGTGGTCACTTAAAAAGAATGCATATGAAAGATTTTACAGAAGAAAAGACATGATAACAGGAATTTCTTTTAAAATACCTCTCCATGCCACGCTGGTGGCTCATACCTTTGATCCCAGAACTCTGGAAATAGAGACACACCTTTAGTCCCTACACTCAGGAGGCACAGGCTGAGGTAGGCAAACCTCTGTGAGACTGAGTCCAGCCTAGTCTACATAGTAAGTTCCAGGCTACCTGGGGCTACTGGGAGACCGGGTCTCAAACAACAAAAACAAACAAACAAGTAAACAAACAAGCAAATAAGCAATAAATAAATAAATAAATAAATAAATAAATAAATAAATAAAATAGAATAGAATATCTCCCACCAAGAAATACTGTGGATACAGGCAAAATCAGAGTTCCAAAATGTTTAGAATAGCATCATGGTAATTTGTTGACTCTCAACTTTGATATTTATTTGAAAATTGCATAAGAATAAAGGTTCTTTAAAATATGTAAACATGGGGCTGGAGCGATGGCTCATAGATTAAGAACACTGACATCTCTTTCAGAGGACCCAGGTTTGATTCCCAGCATCCACATGGTGGCTATCAACCATCCAGCACTCCAGCTCCAGGGAAATCTGATGTCCTCTTCGAACCTCTGCAAGCATTGAACAATGTAGGTGCACTTACATCCATGCAGGCAATACACTCATACATAGAAAATAAAAAATAAAATATTTTTGCATATATAGTTTTTCCAAAACTAATACAAATAGAAGTTATGTTTAACTTATGATGGGAGGGTTACAGGATGCTAAACCAGTTCCAGATTAACAGATCTTGACACAATGTGAAAAATGAAACAGTTGAGTATGATCTCAAGAAACAGTGCTCTCAGGGCTGGAGAGATGCTTCAGTAGTTAAGAGCACTGATTGCTCTTGCAGAGAACCCAAGTTCATTTCCCAGCATCCACATGGTGGCTAACAACTGTCTATAACTCCAGTTCCAAAGGACCCTCTGACACCCTCTTCTGACTTCCAGGGCCATTACATGACACAAATGCACTTACATACATGCAGGCATACACTCATACATATAAACTACAAATAATAAAATATCTTTTTTAAAAAGAAAAACAAAAAATTCTCTCAGTATGGAAAAATGAAATTTTCATAGAAATTAGCTGCATCTCAGTTCTTGAAAACTGCCAAAACCACATGCTCAGAAAGAGAGAAAGAGAGAGAGAGAGAGAGACTTTACTTCCAGATTTGCAAAGGCTTCAAAGAAATGATTGACAGAGAACACAGAGAGTCTGCAAAGCTAAAAATTAAGAATAAAAACGAAACAGATGACAGCACAAAGAGAGAAATTATTCCAACCAGAAGACTGGTTTCTCTACCAGACATTGTTCTAGAAAGCTCCTAGATGAATCACATCCTAATTATAAAACTAAAGTTACTATAAATATTATGTGTATGTTAAAATTCTAAAACTCCTTATTTATAAAGAAAAAAATTAATCTCATTGTAAAGAGAAATGACTATAAAACTAGTGCTTACCACCCATTTTAATATACTGTAATGTTTATATTAATTATCAGACTAGTTAAATGTTGCTTTATGGAGATCAGGGATTGTAAGCACAAGGAGGGTAGTGATATAATGTTCACTTGTCTGAATCTCATGGCTGGACTGGGATACTCCAGTATGTCAGGAAGTCACTTGCTTTATTCAGCCCTGAACCCCCAAGCTCTTCACATATCCTTTGCCTTACAGTCACAAAATGTTTGTTGAATTACAAAATAAATGAGGTTCTACTTCCCAGAATTATATACTCTTAATATAAGCTGACCTTTCTATTGAGGACAACTAGAAACCTTAGAATTTTTTTTTAAATAACTATCCTTTTGGAGGCTCTGGACACCAATAAGACTTGAATCCTTGAACCCAGAGCGTGGAATAACTACAATGTTTAACTTAATGGGTCAGTCTAACTAGACTAATGGGTGACCATATGGGTGGCATTCTACAACTTCTGGGGGTATCTGTAGGGAATTTCCAAAAGATCTGAGCATGCTAATCAGTAGACAGACTAAAGAATGTCCTCCTCATCCATGGGCACAGGAATCATCCAATCTACTAAACGCTAAAGGAACATGAAGTCAGAGAAAGGCAGAGTATGTACCTCTCACCTCAGACAGCCCTCACCGCCTGCCCTTGGAGCTTGCTGCTTCTAGTTCTTAGGCCTTAAAATGCCAGACTCATACCAGCACCCAACCCCTCATAGATCTTCACATTCAGACTGGGACCAACAGCACCACCATTAGATCTCCTAATGTCTGTGCCTTTGAACTTGGATTTAATCAGACCACTATACTTCCTGGGTCTCCAGATTATAGACAGTTGATTGTGGGACTTCTCAGCCTCCACAATCACATGAGCCAATTCTTAGTAATATATCTTCTAAATATATATACAGGCACGCGTGCGCGCGCGCGCGCACACACACACACACACACACACACACACACACACACCCCTCTGATTGGTTTGGGTTCTCTGGAGAATCCAAACCTCTGGAGAGGAGCAAGAAAACAATTGTGATAAATGGGAGACTACCCTTGAGGAAGGACAAGTTATTGACTAGGAAGAAGCATGAGGGAGACTTTCAGGACACAATAATGTTTAATTATTTTTTAACTTTCTTTGCTTTTCATTGTGTATTTACCCATGCTTCTGTTATATTCTACAATAAAATGCTTTTAAAATACAGTTAAATAGAAATAAATGAATTTTGATAGTGTCAATCATTTGAAATGAGAAAAAAATCATTTGAAATTAGAAAAAAATCATTTGAAATTAGAAAAACAGCATAGAGTAATCCAGGATTGGTGGCACCAGTCTTTAATCTCACCACTGGGGAAGCAGAGGCAAGCGGATCTCTGTGCAATGGAGTCTAGTCTGCTCTACACACTGAGTTCTAGGCCAGCCGGGGCTACAGGGAGACCCTGTCTCAAGCAAAACAAAACAAAATGTAAAAAATAAGCAAACAACATAGAGCTATTAGAGTAGATGTATCATTTAATTCCTATCTTCGACTTTTCTCTGCTTCACAAAATAAAGTTAGTGGGCTCTAAATAGCTCTGGTCCAGGTGAGCTGTCTTCACAAGGCTTCCTGAGGAAGGGCACGCAAGGACACAGGAGGGAGCTGAGGATGCTGCCTGAATAAGATCCTGGTTTCTTTACGCCCGGTGCTTAAGAGGCTGAAAGGAAAATATCTGTCTTTAGACAAAGACAGAAAAACAAGCTTTCCGCACTGCTCATTACTGCTTCCCACACACTCAGAATAACCCTAGCTGGCCAGCAATAATTCCCCAAGACCCAAAGTTTCCAAGTTAAAGCAAAGAAGAGTTTCCAGTTCACATTTCTCCCAAGGAAGCAAGATCGAGACAAACAGCTGTACAGAGAGCTATATATTTGTAACATGCAGATCAGGACCTTGGGGAATGCCTACAAATCCATTAGCTGTTCTTGAGGCAGGTCTTCAGGGAGCCTTCATTATCTCTGTTTTGACTGCATTAAGAAAGGGGCTTTGGAAAGCCTATTAGAGAGTTTTACAAAATAATCTTCCAACAAGCTGCTCTTCTGGGCTGTGGACAACCTGACAAAACTTTGAGTTTTCATTAGATTCCTTCTTGGTTTTGTTGGCACACAAGCTGCCATTTCAGAACCTGTAAAGCAGTGTGCAGCCTTGCCCAGGCCTCTCTACCCACTGTCCAGCATCTTTCAGTCAGGCGTACTGTCCTCTGTGGTAAGGATTTTGACTCCACAAGGGACTGACAGACACACACTGCCCCCATCAGGCCAAATTACTTTGCAAGATTAGATTCTTTGGAAGAAGAAAAATAAGCTGAATGTAGCAAGTATTTGTGAAAAAGCAGACAGATTTCAAACCTTTAGATTCTGCATGACCTCAAAGCAGCTTATTTTAGAACGAATCATTCTTCGCAGAGGTAGTTTAGTTTTCAATCCTCAGACACTGACTGATAGTTCTGACACCACATGTTGATTATCCTCTGCCTTGGCTTCTGATGTAACAAAGTTATGTGACAGAAAAACTCTCCTCTCTGCCCTCTCACTATTGACCAAATTAATTCTTCATGAAATCAAGTTAATCCAGAACCATTTGCAGGTTCCAGAATGCAATCTATCCCATGCAAGATAGGAATGTTCCTCTGCCTTCTGAGCAAGAATTACCTGCTTAATTACTTTACTTGCTAAAACTGCCTGAAAATTGGATTTCATAGATAAGTCTTAGCAAGGAAAGTACAAACTGTGGGCACTGAAGGTAACAGTTACTCATTAGGAACACACTGAAACTTTTCAGAGAGAAAGTTAAGGATGGTAATTCTATTTCAACATTTGGAAGTATCTCTCTACGTGTGTCAACCTGCCTGCTGCTGTAGAGATTTGTCCTTGATGTGAGGAATTGGTCACATGATATATGTTGTAATTTTAAAGGGGTTCTTAACAAAACGAAACCTCTACCTGCCTGGCTAGATATCAGACACCACCCCACAAAAATTACATTTTTAGAATAAGATGCTAAGTACAGGCCCAAATCTAACAGAGAACAGTAACATATGGTACTTACTAGACTATCTGATAGACATTCTCTGAAGAAAATTTAACAAAATACGTAAGTTTTAATGGAATAAAAATGCAAATAGGAGAGAGGGGATGCACAACATGCTCTGATGATGGGATAATATTCTCTCCTGCCTAGAATGATCTGTTTAAAGAATTCAAAACCATTTTACAAATTGCAACTGAAATGTCAAATCTTCATACTTTTTATACATCCATTAAAATGGCACTTATCTATAATCTAGTTTTAAATAGAATTTTCTTGAATATGACATACATAAGGAAATTATCATTTTATAGAAAATCATGCAATGATTTATCACAAAGCAAAGGCACTCATTCAATCAGCACCCAAATTAAGGCTTTGATTATTATGTATCACTTACTGAAAGCTGTTTTTCTTAGGTGTCTTCAGATCACTACCACCCTACTCTGACATCTCACATAATGGGTAAGTTTTGTTATTACTATTTAAACAGAATCAATATAATTGTGTTATTTGTGAAGTTGGCTTTTTCGTTCAATTCTTGAAAGATGCATCTATGCTATTCTATGTGAGTTCATGACCTCCCATTGGAATATACTACACAACTGAGTGAATATACTACAGTCTATTTATGCACTCTATTGAGGGACATTTGGATAGTTTCCTGTTTGGAGCTGATAGTGATAGCATAACTAAAAAGAAGCCAATACAGTAAGCCCCTGAGTGGACATATGTCCATACCTGTGTGCTTTGTGTGTATTTAAGAGTAGACCTGCAGCTCATAGGTATGTGGAAATTCATCTTTAGGAGATACAATCAGGTTGCCAAATAACTGTGACAGTTTATACTCCAGCCCACAGGGATCAAGAGTTCCAGCTGTTTCCTGTCTTGGCAGCACTTTACATTTCCCATCTTCTTTTCATTGAGAGATCTTCCTTGCTACATAGAGATGTGTCACCAGAATATGAACTGGGATTTGGGGGATGACTGGTAAAATTGAGCACTTTCATAAATTTATTGGATTTGAAGTAAAGTGCCCATTCAGAGGCAGTTAGTCACGGAAATTAGAATTTTTCTTTTTTTTTAAATGTTTTATTTTATTTTATTTTATTGATGCTTTGTGTATTTCATACATCATTTTCCAATTCAGTTCAGGCATATATCCCCTTCCCTTCCCCCCACCCCACCCCTACCCATCCCAGATCATGCATTCTGCCATAACTTTTCTGCATCTTTCTCTGTTGTTTTGTTTTGTTTTGTTTTGTNAAAAAAAAAAAAAAAGAAAGAAAGAAAAAGAAAAGGAAACTGTTGCTTACTCTAAAGTCATAAATAAATTTTATACAATTTATTCATGGATTATTATAGTTATACTTGTAAAAATTACATCCAAAATCTGACATTTTACATTTATGGTGTGTGATGGCTATTGATCACTTCATCCACTTAATACAGCTCTTCTACAGAGGATACACATCATCCTTCCCCAAATCTACTTCTCTCACATCTTTGTTTTTTTTATTTTATTTATTTATTTATTTTTATGTGTATGAATGTACTGTCTGCATGTAGGTTTATGCACCCATGTCGTGCAATGCCACGGAAATCAGAAGAGGGTCTCGGATTCCCCTGGAACTGGAGTCAAAGATGGTTCTCAGCCACCATGTGGGTGCTGGGTATCAAACCCGGCTCCTCTGCTAGAGCAGTCGGTGCTCTTAACCGCTAGGCCATCTCTCCAGCCCCTCTCTCACATCTTTGTTACAAGTCAAGTAACTATAAGCAGTTCTGTTTCTGTACTAGTTCTGTTCCACTGTGATGTTCATCTGCCCTTCTGCCAAGCCTCTACTGCTTCATTTACCATACTGTTATGAGTACTCTTGATATAAGGAAGTGTAAATTCTCTGGCTTTGTTCTTCAAGATTGTTTGAACTGCTCCTTGTCATTTGTACTTCTATAATCTAATTTGGTTACACAAATATGTTGGATAAATTAAAAGAACATATAGAATACAAACCCAGAACAAAAGCAAAAAAAAGATGGTGAAAGTTCCTTTAGAGTACAAGCCTTCTATCAACACAAACACACACACACACACACACACACACACACACACACACAGGAGAAAAACCTACCTGAAAGTCCCAGAAAGTTACCATAATATCCCAAGGCCAAGATTCCTGAAATAAAAGAAAATGTTGAAGAGACACTCCAGCATTTTACTGGTGCTTTTCCTCTTAAAGATTTTATTTATAAGATCAGAAAACAGGCTTTAACAGCACTGTGCAGGACATATAGGATGATTCCAGCCTCCTACAGAAATATGAATTTAACAAACAGCCAAGAATGAAGAGATTATGAGATGTCCACAAGCAAATAAGAGATTGCAAATGAGAGATTCTGATTGGCTCAGAAATAAGACAAGGTACGCTTCAAAAGATGGTAGTGTTGACTTTATTCCAAGTGAATTGACCTTTTCCTTGAGCCAACACAGCATTGTATCGAGAGAGTTTTCTCCAGGACACAAAATTTCCTGGGCTTCCTCATTCTGGATTTCAGACTCCACAACTTTAAGCTAAATTAACCCTTTTCTGATAAAACACCAGCTTCAGGTAATCTGTTAAAGCATTACAAAATGGACTTATATTAATCAAACTTGCGGAGCCTCATGGAGTGCTACCTAAAAAAGTTGTGTTTTTTTGTGCCTCACCAGAACAGTGAGAAAGTTGGTGTGGCCAGTTTAAAAAAGTAGTCCTAAGCCCTGAATCTCTCTAGTTCCCTGTCTCAGCATAGAGAATCCTCAAGAAGCCTAAGAATCCACGAAAGGGGTAGAAGCTCTCAACAGATAGTGCACAAATTTCAGCAGCCAGTCATAACTCCCAGCTCAAGACCTATCTGCCGATCCAAAGACCTTGGAACTAGGCACATTTGATCACAGACCCTGGCACCAGGGATATCCAAAGACCTCCATAGTTGGCGCAAATCTCTGGCCAGGCTGACTTGTGAATATTTTTATCATAACGACCACTCTGTGTGAATTGGAAGATGTGACTCTCTTCAAATGAGCAGGTATCAATGCAAGGATGTACAAATGATGAAGAATTAGGAAAACATGGTACCCTCCAAGATAATAAAATAAAATCTAGTAACGAACTCTAAAGAGAGCTGAAACTGCTTAAGAAAGAAGCCAAAGAAACTCAATATTCAATGAGAGACCAGAGACAACTAAACAAAACTAATAAACAATGATGAGTTACATGAGATCAGCAAAGAAATATATACATCTACACAATGGAGTTCTATGCAGTAGTTAAAAAAGACAACATCATGAACTTTGCAGGTAAATGGATGGAACTAGAAGATTCTATGTTAAATGAAGTAACACCATCCCAGTAAAACAAATGACAAATGGTATCCCTCATCTGTGGATGCTAGCACCAATAACCTAGTTGTAAATATTTCTTGTGGGGAGTGATACATATTGGAAAGAACAACAACAACACCAACAACAGAAAAGACTGCATCAAAGAACTGACTGAAATGGTGAATCTGTGGGGTGGGGAGGTTGGGAGGAGAACACAGTCTAAATTCAATTTGTAACAAAATCTGTACAAAAAAATATATAAAACAATAAATTTTTAAAAAATAATAAATAAATAAAAGAAAATGATCATCTGATACTATAAAAATTAAAAAAAAAGAAATATACCATATAGAAGTAAACAGAACCTCCCAAGTTAAAGAACAAAATCACTAAACAAGAAAATTTCAACTGTCAATTCAGTCAAGCAAGAGAATGAATTAGCAAACTCAAAAGAATTTCTCCAGTTAGACATGCAAAAAGAACACAATATGAAAGACTAAAGAAAAAAATCCTGCAGAATACCATTATTAGTGAGCCAACTGATATGTGGAACTTTCAGAAGGTAGAGAAAAGGGAGAAAAGAGTAGAAAGTTTAGTTAAAGAAATAGCCACTGGGAACTTTTGAAATCTTAGAAGGGAGCTGAGAATCGAGACTGGTGAAGTCCAATGAGTTCCAAATAGGTTCAACCAAAGGGGTCATTACACTCTGTCTGAACAAGTCAGAGAATTCTGAAAATAACAAGAAAAAATAAATTTGTTATCCATAAGAGAACTTTCAGGGCTAGAGAAGTACCTCAGTGGTTAATAGCACTGAGTTTTCTTGCAGGAGAACTGGGTTTGAATTCCAGCACCAACATGGCAGCTAACAATCATCCCATCCATAACTCCGGTTCCAGGGGATTCAATGTCCTCTTTTGGCCTCTGTGGGCACGGCACAACACAGGTGCACTTACATACATGCAGGTACAGTACTCACACAAATAAAATGAAAATAAACAAATTTTTAAAGACCACTTTCAAAACACTACCAGTGAATTATCAGCAGAGAGTTTAAAGATAAGAAACATTGTAAGGATGTATTTTTATTGAATTTTTTGTGATTCTTCATACACTATAATTTGATGGTATTTTGATCCCTTCCCCCATCCATACCTCTTCTTACTGCTCCCAACCCAATTTAATCAAATTGGCATATGCTATAAGATAGATAGATAGATAGATAGATAGATAGATAGATAGATAGACAGATAGATATAAAGGTGTGTGTGTGTGTGTGTGTGTGTGTGTTCATGTGCCTATAGAGTCTAATTTGGGTCTCCAGATGTCATTTGGTGTGGGTTCATCCACTGGAGCCTGGTTAACCTACCAAGAGTCCCGTGTTAGAAAGAGACTGCCTCTGTCCCTCCCAGCAGCCACCTGTTTCCACGGTTTCCATAGGTGGGGTTGAAGCTTCTTACCCATGTCCTCATGCCCAGGCTGGAATTTTTGTCAACATTGCTGTGAGTTCATATGAGTAACTGACCAGCTGTCTGGAAAATTCTGTTTCCTTCTAGTCATCCACCACCTCTAGCTCTTAGACCCTTTCTACCATGTCTTCCACAATGATTTCTGAGGCTAGAGTGTAGAAGTTTGGTATAGGTGTCCTAAGGGATAAGCACTCTGCAGCCTCTTGTTCTCTACAATTGGCAAGTCGAGGGTCTCTGTGTCACTCGCCATCTGTTGCATAAGGAAGCTTCTCTGGTGAGAGTTGTGAGGTGCATTAATCTATAGGTATAACAATGTCATTAAGAGTCAGTTTAACTCAATAACTATTTAGTAGAAAGCTAGTATTAGGTTCACCCCTATGTCCTGTGACCTGTCTAGTCTCAGGTTCATGTACCTGACATCAATGTCTGGTATGGGCTCCATCTTAGGAAGTAGGCCTTAAATCCTATTAAAGAACAGTTGGTTTCTCACATATCTGTGGGCATATCTTACTAAGCCAGTTGTTCTTGTAGTTCACAGGAGTCATAGCTGGTAATGTTGAGGATTATTTTTTCCCTTCTTGTAGCATGCCTAACACCTTCCAGCACTATGAATGTTAGCCAGGGGACATGAGGCTCTGAGGTCAGCACCAGTTTGATTTCTCTCTGTTCTACAGCTCATGTATGTAGTGTTTTCAGCAATAGGGTCTTATCATCCAGTTCTGGTGGGTAACTATTCTAGTTTGCTTCTCTATTGCTGTGACAAAACACTCTGACCAATACCAACTTGGGGAAGAAAAGGTTTATTTGTCTTTTATCTCCTGGGTCACATACAGTTCATCACTTAGGGAGCCCTAGGTAGGAACTCAGGGCAGGAACCTGGAAGCAGGAGCTGAAGCACAGGCCATGGCAGAATGCTGCTTACTGGCTTGATCCCCTGACCCATGCTCAGCCTACTTTCTTATACAATGGAGAACAACCTGCCCAGGAGTGGCACTGCCCACAGTGTGCTGGGCCCTCCCACATCATTCAACAATCAAGATGGCCCAAAGACATGGCCACATGTCTCCCAATTGAGGCTCCCTCAACCCAGGTGTGTCATGTTGACACTAAAGCTACCCAGCACAGTACCCAAGACCAGAGGCAATGGTCAGCATTGTTTGAAGGTCTATGGGACCACTGTTCTCTAGAAGCTGTTGACCAGTGTTCTCTGGCACTGAAGTGTTTTGGGGTCTTGGGGTTGTTTTGTCATTAGCCTATGATGTCTAAAAAAGGCAAGGTACCCCTGTGTGCTGGACAGCTTTAGTATCAAGTTGACACACCTGGGTAGAGGGAGCCTCAATTTGGGAATTTCCTCTATTGGACTGGCCTATGGCCTTCCTTGTCTTTTGGATATTTTCTTGATTGTTGAGCAACAAGGGAGGGCCCAGAACACTGTGGACAGTGCCATCCCTAGGCAGGTTGTTGTGTATTGTATAAGAAAGCAGGCTGAGTATGGGCCTGGGGGGGGGGGTGGTTAGCAGCATTCCTTCATGGCCTATGCTTCAGGTCCTGCTTCCAGATTCCTGCCTTGAGCTCCTACCTTGGGCTCCCTCAGTGATGAACTGTGACCTGGGAGTTGTAAGCAAAATAAACTCTTTCCTCCCCAAAGTTGGTACTGGTCAGAGTGTTTTGTCACAGCAATGGAAAAGCAAACTAGAACAGAAATTGGCACAAGAGAGCAGGCTATTTCTGTGACAGACCTGCCCTTGGTGTTTAGGGGAGTTTTGTGGAAGCCTTTGGAACTTTGAGCTGAAAAAGTCATTGAGTGCTTAGAGTTTGTTGCTGTGAAACTTGGAACAGTTGTGCTCAAAGACTCATACACAATGGAGGCCTCCTTGTGAGGCTTCAAAGGGAAATGGAGAATGTCAGGGCTGCTTGTGTGATGCTTTGAACTGGGAATCTGTAGTTTCTGGTCAGCTGGGGCTAAAGAATCAGCTGTGATTAAGAAGGGACCAGAACCCGAAGTGAAACTTTTGTTTAATTGGAACAATTGATGCTGGTTATCTAGGGTTGAAAAATCAGCTGTAACAAGAGACCAGCATCACTGTGATGAAATCTTCTGGGAAGAATTTCCTCAGGGTCAGCACACACTGTGGTCCATAGGGGGCCCAAGCCTCCATCTCAAGCTGGAAGCAGGACTTGGTAATTTGTAAGAGTTCTGCTGTTGAAAATGTGAAGGAGTCACAAAGAACACCTAAGGCTTGGCACTGTGAGAGGCCAGGAAAGGCCATTGGTGAAAGTGCAGCCTCAGTTGCAGTGAAGACCCCAGGATTGCAGGGGTCATGAAGAAAATCCAAAGCTTTGCACCAGGAGAGGTTAGAAGAGCCCATTGGTGAAGGTGCAGACTCGGTTTCAGTAGAAACTCCAAATTTTTGGAGATACCAGGACCATGGGACAACCACCAAGGACAGCTGCAGGTGTGGACTGGAGCTGGCTGGACCTGCAAGATGAGCTGTGTACTGTGGACAGCAGAGAAGGGGAGCTGCTGAATCCCTTGGAGCCCAGAAGATCATGAGCGGATCCCAGCTGTCCACCCCTGAGCCACTTTGATGGACTAAGGTTTTGCTTAAGTGTGTCTGATTCTTCCCTATGAAATAAAACAGTACTTTTTTCTAGTTTTGCAGGAGCCCATAATTGAGAGACTTGGCATTTTTAGGTGTTTTACATTTTTTAAGGTCTGTGGGACTTTTAAGGTTGTACTGTTTTATGTTGTGATGTTAATGTTAACGTCATAACTTGGGTGGGGCAAGAAATGGAAAGGTTGTGGTTTATTAGTGATGTGTTTTCTGTGTCAACTTGACAAGGAGTCAATTGTGCTGGATAGCTTTAGTGTCAACCTGACACACATGGGTAGAGGGAGCCTCAATTGGGAAATTTCCTCCATTGAACTGGCCTGTGGCCTTGTCTGTGGGGTATTTTCTTGATTGTTGAGTGATATGGAGGGCCCAGCCCATTGTGGGTGGTGCTACCCCTTGGGCAGATTGTCCTGTATTGTATACAAAAGCACGCTGAGCATGGGCGGGGTGGGGGCGGCAAGCCAGTAAGTTCCTCCATGGCCTGTGCTTCAGCTCCTGCTTCCAGGTTCCTGTCCTGAGTTCCTATCTTGGGATCCCTAACTGATAAACTGTGACCTGAGAGTTGTAAGCAAAAAAACTGTTTCCTCCTCAAGTTGGTACTGGTCAGAGGGTTTTGTCACAGCAGTGGAAAAGTAAACAAGAACACCCTGTTACAAAATAATTCCTTTCCATTTTTATGATGCATATGTATATGCTTTAAGAAGCTTCTATAGTGGTAGGTTTCCTTATGGCTTTTTCTAAACCTCCTTGTAGGAGGTTCTGTCCAAGATGCAGGACTTTTCTGGGAACTTTCATTCACAGTAAGAACCAACTCCTGAGCATTGTCATCTAACTTCCACACATGTATGTGTGCTCCCACACTCACACACATACACACACCATATATACACATGGATAAAAAAATAAAAGAAATAAAAATGCAATATAATTGCCAAAGGTACATTCAATTTAGTTTAAAGTCAATTCTATGTACACCATATTTTGTATGGAAATGAATTCTATATTAAAGTGTGGATTTAAATTTACCATGTGTTATAACATCAATAATGAGCTTTTAAGTACTTTTCAGCACTACCTTTCTAAATCTTGCATTTAAAATAATGAATTTGTTCACTTTTATGATGTTTGTAATCTGCTTCTTATGTCAAAAAAGGAGAAAGTGCAGCACCTTGTTTGTAAGAACTTCCTCACAATGAGATGGCAAGGCAGCAAAACGTCAGCATTCCTAAGCTAGAACAGCTAAACACAGCACGATCACCCACTGTAAAGTTTTTATATTTTATGTAAGAACTTTGATAAGATGTCTGACAAATTAGAGACTTATGAAAAATTACCTTTTAATCAATTTGCCTATCATAACTGTGCCTTCTATTAAATTGTTACGCTTCACTGTCAACATTCTTTCTGTTTCCTGACTATTTAGTGGTCAGTCATGATTATATGAATTAAACAACATATGGTTAAGAATAAAGCTGAATGAGAAAGCTTCCAGGCAACTGAAATCATTAGTATAATCATGTGGTTTCTACTCATCTCCCCATGAATACAGTGTATAAAAGCTAGGAAGCTCTTTAACTGACCCTCAGAAAAGAAAGATTCCACTAATTTGCTTTCTTGCTGATGTATGTAGCCTCTTATAAGGTCTTTCACTGATCCCCATAGTGATTCATTAACCACCACAATAAGCTCTAATACCCTTGCTCTGCCTCCTTTTTTTTCTGTGAAATCCACTCTGCCTGATACAACCAGCCACATTAAAATTCCTCAGGCTCCCTGACCTGAGGATGCAGCTCAGTGGTAAAGCTCTTGTGTAAGACTTGAAAAAACCTGGGCTCGATCCGCAGCACACACAAAAGAGAGAGATGAGAGATACTAAAATATCCCTTCCATTCATGCCCCTCTCTATTACCAGAAGATTCAATAGCTTCTTTCTTTTTAAAATATTTTAATTATTATTTTTTTAGTTGTATATGTATTTAAGTGTACCTGTGTCATGTAATGCCTGCAGAGGTCAGAAGGGGGCCCTGGATCACCCAGAACTGGGGTTTCAGACAGTTGCTAGCTGCCATGTGTGCACTGGGAATTGAACCCAGATGCTCTGCAAGAGCAGCCAGTGCTCCTAGCCACTGAACCATCTCCATCCCCTCAATAGCCTTTTTCATCCTCACAGTCTTTTCCTCCACGGTTCATTCACAGTAAATATATACAACAGTTTAACTCAATTACTTGTGCCTTTTTTGAAAGCATCGTATCTTAAAGACAAAAGTTGCACTGTTAACATTATAAATTGAATATATCATTATGCTTATTCAATATCAATAAATCAAAGATAATAGATTAAAAGGGCAAAAAGAAAAATTCACGATGATTCAGAACATTTTTGCACACTATTGACAGCCAATATAGAAATCAATGAATGTTACTTGTCTGTAATCCCAGTACTTAGGAGCCTGAGGCAGGAGGATTACTATTTTAAGGCCAGCCTGGGCTACATAAGAAGACCCTGTCAAAAAAAATGCAAAGTGGGGGGGGGGAGTAGGGAAGAACAAAAAGAGAGAGGCAGAGAAAGAAATTAGAAGGGAGGGGAAGGGAGTAGGAGGCAGAAAGGGAGAAGGGTGAGGAGTGGAATGGAATGGAAAGAGAGAGGAGAGAATCAGTAAGGATTCCAAGGACTTAATGCCATGGTTTAAAATGAACCTGAGATACATTCGGCATTGGGACCGTGTTAGAATTACCAAAGGGAAAGGCAGTGGTGTCGAGATGCTGTGGGCCTCAGAAACTAAAATGTCTCTTCCTCTCTCTGACCTTCTCTCCCTGCCCTTCTTTCCATTGCTCCTTTCTTCCCTAAGGCAGGACATGCAAAAAGTAAATAAATAAATACCAGTCCTCTTCCCCATGGAGTGAAAGTAAATAAAACGGGGGTTGTTCCAGGAACCTTCACAAAAAGCATGATGAGAACAAGGCAATGGGCAGCACCTCCAACAACTTGGTTTTATCGCACTTCCTGAGAGGCTCTTCGGTCAGGTCCTGGGAGCAATGAGTGGAATGAAACTAAAGTGCAAGTTTTCCAGTTTTGTGGGAATCACAGCCAGATGGCCACTTTCTCCTTTGTGCTTCCCTGCAGTTAATATATATGTCCCCTGCACTTGACACACATATCCCCCTGCATTTGACACACATATCCCCCACACTTGACACACATATCCCCCTGCACTTGACACACATATCCCCTGCATTTGACACACATATCCCCCACACTTGACACACATATCCCCTGCATTTGACACACATATCCCCTGCACTTGACACATATATCCCCCTGCACTTGACACACATATCCCCCTGCATTTGACACACATATCCCCCTGCACTTGACACACATATCCCCCACACTTGACACACATATCCCCCTGCATTTGACACACATATCCCCTGCATTTGACACACATATCCCCTGCATTTGACACATATATCCCCCTGCACTTGACACACATATCCCCCTGCACTTGACACAAATATCCCCTGCATTCGACACACATATCCCCCACACTTGACACACTTATCCCACTGCACTTGACACACATATCCCCTGCATTTGACACACATATCCCCTGCACTTGACACACATATCCCCTGCACTTGACACACATATCCCCTGCACTTGACACACATATCCCCTGCACTTGACACACATATCCCCTGCATTTGACACACATATCCCCTGCACTTGACACACATATCCCCTGCACTTGACACACATATCCCCTGCACTTGACACACATATCCCCTGCACTTGACACACATATCCCCTGCACTTGACACACATATCCCCTGCACTTGACACACATATCCCCTGCACTTGACACACATATCCCCTGCACTTGACACACATATCCCCTGCACTTGACACACATATCCCCTGCACTTGACACACATATCCCCTGCACTTGACACACATATCCCCTGCACTTGACACACATATCCCCTGCACTTGACACACATATCCCCTGCACTTGACACACATATCCCCTGCACTTGACACACATATCCCCTGCACTTGACACACATATCCCCTGCACTTGACACACATATCCCCTGCACTTGACACACATATCCCCTGCACTTGACACACATATCCCCTGCACTTGACACACATATCCCCTGCACTTGACACACATATCCCCTGCACTTGACACACATATCCCCTGCACTTGACACACATATCCCCTGCATTTGACACACATATCCCCTGCACTTGACACACATATCCCCTGCACTTGACACACATATCCCCTGCACTTGACACACATATCCCCTGCACTTGACACACATATCCCCTGCACTTGACACACATATCCCCCACACTTGACACACATATCCCCTGCACTTGACACACATATCCCCTGCACTTGACACACATATCCCCTGCACTTGACACACATATCCCCCACACTTGACACACATATCCCCTGCACTTGACACACATATCTCCCACACTTGACACACATATCCCCTGCACTGGACACACATATCCCCCACACTTGACACACATATCCCCTGCACTGGACACACATATCCCCTGCACTTGACACACATATCCCCTGCATTTGACACACATATCCCCCGCACTTGACACACATATCCCCTGCACTTGACACACATATCCCCCTGCACTTGACACACATATCCCCCTGCACTTGACACACATGTCCCCCTGCATTGACACACATATCCCCTGCACTTGACACACATATCCACAATGCCCCCTCAGTTTGCATTCACCTTTGCCATCAACACCATCACCCTCATTGTCCAAAACGCAAAGAAGTTTCACAAGTGACTAAATGAAGCACTTGGCACCTAAAAGAGAGAGAATAAGAACAAGAATAAGAACTTGTGCCTTCGCAGCATGGCAAGGTCTCTGACATGTCATTTTCAACCTGGGACAGGTAATGTTGACAAAGACAGATACAAATGACCTACATTGATGTGACAGTGAACTAATGTAGAGAATTAAATGTCACATATTAATCTTCCTGCAAGGGCAAGTGTAGAAATTCACAGCTCATTTTGATACTTTTCATCTTAAAACAAAAAAATCCATCCTGAAAGTACCTATTTGACAAGTTCATATAGAATGCAAGACTCCATCCCAAAGTTTGAAACAGTTAACAGAGAAATGGCTAGTCTAGGCTTGAGCTACCATCAGATTCTGTTCTGAAAACCTTTTCTCTCCACTAGAGCTTTTATTCTGTACCTTCCTCTCTCCCACACTTTAGCCAAGTCACTGGCTCTGTTGGCAGGTGACAGAGTGTTCTTGTAGCTGAAATTGCATTTGTCACTTTGGCATCAACATGTCCTGTCTCTGAAGATTGGTGTAGTCTTGTCTCTAAGTGAAACTATCTGTCTTGTTTTTCCCTCCTGAGTGAGATGTACGAGGGAGAGCATTTAAATTGCTCATCTCCCTCTAATTCAGTCATCATTCTGACACTAGAATGCCTCCAATTTTTTCCTTTACTGCAAAAGAAAAATAAAGACTGTCACCTTTTCCTCCTGTCCTGATTTGGCTTTATAAAACGGGCAGCACAAGATGGGAATGGAGTTCCAGGAAAATCCAGGCCCACAGAGGCAAACATCTCCTCACCACAACTCAGCACAACAGAACCTCACTCCCCCTTAGGTTTCAAGTTTTACTTAGATAATTAACTAAAGTCCCAATACTCAGAATGAATATACATGGATAAAATTCCCCCCAAAATCAATTTTTTAAAAAAGAAGTTGCTAAAGGACACACGTGCAAAAATTTATGTTCCGTTCAATATCTTGCAAACAGTGTCAAGAAACATTTGGCTACCTAGTCTTATTAGGAAACATTTGGCTAATTAATCTTATTAGGAAGTAATAATTTAGGGGCTGGAGAGATAATGCAGTGGTTAAGAGCATTGGCCCCTCCTGCAGAGGATCCAGGTTTGGTTCCCAATCTGTCGCCCCCTTCTGGCCTCCACAGGTATTGTAGACACATGCACTTAACATGGTAGGCAAAACATTCATACACATAAAATTTAAATATAAAAACTGGGGTGGGGTGGGGGCAGGGAGAGGGGAATGTGTCTAAATTGGACTGAAAGATAATGTATGAAATACACAAATCAACAATAAAAAAATAAAAAAATTAAATATAAGTAAATAAATTGATCAATTCAAGCACAAAGGTTTCATGAGGAAGATCCAATACATGGTGACTTATGGAGCCTGTAACTGGTTTTTGTTGATTTTTTTTTTTTTTGGTCTTTTCGAGACAGGGTCTCCCTGTAATCCAGCTGTCCTGGAACTCACCATGTCATGCAATCTCCTTTCCTTTTTTTTTTTTTTTTCTTTCTTATTTCCAATTCCAGGAATGGTGTGTAGAAGGTAAACAGAATTACCTTATAAATGCAAATTAAAAATTAACACATCCCTTAGGAATAACAACAACAACAAAAAAAGACTGGGTCAAAGAACTGGCTGAAACCGTGAACTTCTGCTTGAAACAGTAAACTTCTGCAACGAGAATTTTGAGAGAGACTGAGAAAAAATGAAAAATATGTTTGGCAGAATGCATGAACTCTGGGGGGGTGGGGGGTCAGGGAGGGGGGCACGGGTCTAGATTTGATTTGAAATTTTGTATGAAATGCACAAAGCTTCAATAAAAATTGGCTTTGAAAAAATAAGATAAAATAATAAAATAAAAATTAACAATCCCTGCTGTCTGACTATACCACCATCTTTGATATCTAGGTCAGCACTTGTTGGTGATGATTTCCAGCTGTGACTACAATGGCTTGCTTCGATATGATTTGGTAGATATTGGTAACAATGAGGCTAGTAAAAAATTATATCTAAGAACATATCAAGCCCTACAGCAGGATTCTCAATTTTATTTTTTTAATTTTATTTATTTTCATATGTGTATGAATGTACTGTCTGCATGTAGGTTTGTGCACTTGTGTCATGCAGTACCGCGGAGGTCAGAAGAGGGTCTAGGATTCCCCTTGGAACTGGAGTTCTCCTGGAATTGGAGTTACAGACGGTTCTCAGCCGCCATGTGGGTGCTGAAGATCAAACCCGAGCAGTCGGTGCTCTTAACCGCTAGGCTATCTCTCCAGCCCCTACAGCAGGATTCTAACAACAAGTATCCTAGCTTTTATTGTCAAAAACATCAATTGTGTCCGGAGAGGCTCGCACTAATCTGAATATAGACAACAGCAACCTTGTACTTTCTAACATTCTTCAAGTTCTAAAATCCAGTTGTCTTATGAATCTTTTTCATTCTCAGAATGTTAAATAACTAACACAAATAGATCAATGTTTGCCTTCTGCCTAATGCTTCTACCTGGAGGTGTTCTGGGCACCTTGAATGAACGCACCCTGGCTTCTTCCACTGCTCTCCCAAATCCCACCAGCATCTAATTTCCCAATCAAAAGTTTAGGAATTCTCCTTGCTTCCCTTTCCATACCCTGTCCATCTCAAGTTTAATAAGGGGAACATATTCTTATGTAGCCTGGAACATAAGTCATTTTCTCCAATCCAGATGGTTTTTTTTTTTTAAATAAAGGTAATGCACTAGTCTAAATCTGATTCCTTCATCTATCTCCCAATTAGTTCAAACCTGACTTAGTGTATGGCTCCAAAGTGCAGCCTCTTCAAACACAGCCCTTAAAGCAAGCCTGTGTCCTGTGCTTAAGTAAAAAAGACACCATTTTTCTTGTAGAACAGAAAATGCTAAAAAATATCATGAGCTGGGCATGGTTGTGCACACTTTTAATCCCAGCACTTGGGAGGCACAGATGGGCAGATCTCTGTGAGTTCAGGACCAGCCTGGTCTACATAGCAAATTCCAGGCCAAATGGGGCTACAGGGAGACCCTGTCTCAAAATGACAAAAACAAAATTCGAGTATTTTCACTCTTTATAAAGATATCATCATATGCCTCACCTTTAGGGGATACAGTTCATCCAGCCCTTCTGTATGTTTTATCTTATTTTGTGGGAATTTGATATTTGAAAGTATTCATCTTTAAATGATGAAAAAATAATTTCTTTTGTGTACACATGTATCAAGGATATAGGGATTTGCAGTTTACCAAGCTCTGTCTAAATCTGATTCAGTCCACAATATATGTGAAGCAATGCTTGGCAAGCCAATCTTTGAAGAAGGTTCTGAGAGTGTGTCTCCATAAAGCTAGGGAGCAAAGGCTTCTGGTTTTTATGGTTATTCCCAATGAGCTCATATTGTAGAGCAGCTGTAAAAAAGGAAACCATAATTCACATCTGGGACACCATGGTAGAAATCCCTCCCTGCATTAAAAAGAAGTCAGACATAGAATACAAGACTGCATTGTTCACAATTACAGTTCTGTATCATGTACAACCCCCAGGCAAGTCAAGGATGCTCAGTTCACATTACAAATGGTTTATACATAATTTGCCTATTTACAAAATACCATAGCAGCTCTTACATGTGGTTTGGAGAGTTCTGTAGCACATTTCTGTAAAGATGCTTTAAAATGTTGTTCTAAATCTGGAAAGACACAAATGATAAAATCACTGTAATCATTCTCACACCAAATGACAGTGGAAGCCACTTCCTTCAAAGTCCGTTGTTTTCCTGTTCATTACCACTTGCCTCCAAATGGAACTTCCCAAAAGAAATGATACATCCATCCAGGGTCCTACTTCCTAAGGAACAGCTCTACACAACAAAAGAAACAGGGTAATGTCTGTGTAAGAAAGCATGTTCCAAAACAAGTGTTCCATTTGTAAGAAAGGAGAGAGAATCAGAGACTCTAAGACATGCTCATGTTGATGGACATCCAAACTTCATGTAAACCCGTGGGAAAACCATGGGGCCTTGTCCTCATGATCTTGCTCATGGGTCTCCCTCACTACTGTGTGTGTGTGTGTGTGTGTGTGTGTGTGTGTGTGTACGCGCGGAAGTCCAAATAGCTCCCAACTTGATAGTCTGACTTAAACTTTACTGTGTACAAAAGTGATTTTCATTCACAGAAACCATACTTTCGCTTCCTGTTTGTTTGTTTGTTGTTTGTTTGCTTCCTTGCTTGTGATAGGCTCTCCTGCAACCCAAGCTTGGCCTCAGACTCACTATATAGCCAAAGAGATCCTTGAATTTCTGCTTCTCCTGCCTCCATCTCCCAAGTGCTGCTATTACAGGTGTTCCACACCATGCCTGCTTGATGTGGGGCTGGGGATGGAACCCAAAGTTGCATGTACACTAGGCAAGCACTTTATCAAATGAGTTACATCCCCAGCCTTAGAAGCCATACTCTCTTCCTGGTCTATCAGCATGTGGTCCTATCCTCTTGGGCAATGGTAAGCAGCAGTTGAGGGGAAGAGCCTCCAGTCAGCCATTTGAGCATGAAGGGACAGCATCTACACTCTGCAGGGTGCTGTGTTACAAAGCTAAGATGTTCCATAGGCTTAGGTGGATTCACTGTGTATTCAGCTTATGGCATTTTCAGGTTATATTGGATTTATCATTGTGCTAACCCTATTGTTAGTTGGGACATATGTGTGTATGAGTTTTAGCATTCTGGAAGTTGCTCCTAAAAGTCCTCAGAGTTGCCTGGCATCCATGCTATTACTGTGGGTGGAGATATCATTTCTCTACGTGTAGGGGTTATGGGGAGGCTGGCTGAGGAAACTTATTAAAGAAGAAAAAACACATTGGCCTCTTTTTACAATATATACTGTTTCCTTGAGGTTGGAAATTACTCTGTTTATTCATCTACAAAAGAGCTCCAACAAAGGCTGAGGTAGGACTCAGCCACCACAGCTGAAGTGGACGGATCTGCCTATGTGAGATAAAGGACAGAGATACCCACTACTGCACCTGGTTTCCCCCCTTGGTTTGTTCAAATTCTGGGCCTAATTATTTAGGGGGCAGGCAAGGGAAAACTGAACAAATAAAAGAGAATACAAACAAGAAAGTCTACCTTTTGCATCCTTCAGAATTTACACCCATTTGCAGCCAAACACAGCCCACTACTCTATAACAATAACCCTCCAATTGTCTCCCCATTTTGAAGCTTTTATGGCCTTTCAACAGGATTGATTTCATAATAACCAGTCTTAGCAGCTCTGCCTGCATTATGTTCTTCATCCACGCTGATCCTTATAAGATGCTTGAAAAAACAGAAATGTATCTTTTGTCAATAGCATAAGCTGTCTGTGCCACACATCTATAGACAGCATGAAAAACAGGAGTCATCCTACTTCATCAGAACTCAATAATACATACACACCAGGCCTTCTGCTTAAGCCCCAGAAATGAAGACAAGCATGCTGTTGGAGAAAGAAAAGAAATGCATTGGCTCACTCCTCACTAAGTATGCACTCTGCAGTGTGCCGCTACCCAAAGGCATCTGATCCCAGGCCGCCTCACTTTCCAGGCTTTATGCGTGGCCTCTCCCATCAATACATCCTTGGAATTGAAATTATCTTGCTGGAAAACAAACTTTTTCAACTGGTTCAATAGCTACATCTTGATTTTAAACCCTCCTATATGGTTGATTTCCATCTCTAAAACAAAGACATTTTGAAGCTTTGATAAAAATATCTTGATAGAATTTTCTACTCTATTTTTATTTTTATTTAGGTCTTTTTGAGACAAGGTCTCCCTTTAGTCCTAGCTGGCCTGGAGCTCACTATGTAGACCAGGCTAGCCTTGAACTCACAGAGATCCACCTGCCTCTGCCTCTGCCTCCCCAATGCTGGGATTAAAGACATGTGCCACCACACCTGGTATCTACTCTATTTTTTAATTTAAAAGATAATGATTTCCATTTAGTTGATCTACCTACAACACTATAAATACTAGTGGCTTACATTTTGAGGAAGTTTCTTTCATTCTCTAAGCTGAAGCAAATGATCCTGGCTTGGTTCAGCAGCTCAATTAAATATCAAAGGTCCACATTTGTACTACATCTCCACATGTGGCCCTGTCCCAATGGCCTAATATGGAGGATGGCACTTCAGCCATCACACACATTTTAAATAAACACCAGGAAGGAAATAGAGGGAAATCTTCTCCTTCTATTTAAGGAGACTATATGATCTCATATGAAATGGAGATTGGGAAATATTTAACAACAATGTGCAAGCTGAAAATTAGAGATCATATGCCCCCAAATAGGAGCCATGTGTATATTGGGTGGCATGAAATACCTCTGACCACATGCTCTTTACATTATTTTGGATAATTTATGCAATCGGCTTCTGCCATCATTAGAGATGATGGGAACTTTTCTCTATACTAATCCATTAGATGTATAATTTTACTGAATCTTCCCATTAGCCACCCAAACTCTTTGTTAGCACTATTATTAATCTTGTCTTATGACTTGAAAACAAAAGACATAGAGACATGAAGTTTCTCAAGTCCACATGGTTCATAAATGACATATAACACAGCCTCAGGTGTATGTAATTCCAGAGTGTGAGCCCTAAATATACCATGTAAGGATATCTTACAAAGATGCTCTACACAAGTGATGCTTAAGTCTGCTGAGACTGACTTCACCAGCCAACCTCTTACTGGATGTCAATGTAATAATACTAATCTATCATATCAACTATGACACTTCTTTTTTTTCAAAGCTAATTCTTATTGAAGCTTTGTGCATCCCATACAAAATTTCCAATCAAATCTAGACCAATGTCCCTTTCCTTGCCCCCCCACCAGAGCTCATGCATTCTGCCAAACATGTTTCTCATCTTTTTCTCAGTCTCTTTTAAAAATTTTTGATGCAGAAGTTTACTGTTTCAAGCAGAAGTTCACCATTTCAATCAGTTCTTTGACCCAGTTTTTTTGTTGTTGAAGTTGTTGTTGTTGTTATTCTTTCTAATTTGCATCACTCCAAAATATGCACATATGCATGCCACACGTATCATAGGTTTTAGCCTCTTTAGCTTATGATTTTTTTCTTTATTACGCTGAAAGATGTCATGCTTGAAGGCTCCTCCTTGGCAAGCCCAAACAACCATCAGTCCTGCCCTTGTGTTCCACACTGGGGTTTTCCCTTCCCCGGTCACCAAATGAGGTCCAGTAAGCACCACACCCTGTCTTGATCTTCCTGTACTAGTCTCTGTGATACAACCTGGGTAGTCCAACAATGGCAGTCTGACACTTCTTAAAGATGAGTGAGTATATAGTTTTCATATGTGTTGGACAGTGATGAATGAGAATAAACACACAATTTGTCAGAGTGAAATGAAACTTCAATGTTCCTAACACTTAAAAATCACCAATACCAGGAATGAACTCCTTCTTTTCAAGCTGTTGATCAGAGTTCCCACAGACCTTCAAGCAACACTGACCATTCTTCCACCTCTTGGTCACTCACTAGAACTTGAAGGTTAAGACCTTACTGCTGAAGATACTACATACATGAGCTATAGAACAAACAAGGAGAAATCAAGCTGGTACTGACCTCAAAGCTTCATCTTTACTGGCTAGCTTTCACAGGTCTGGATGGTGCTAAGCACCTACCAGAAGAGAAAATGAACCTTACCCAGCTGTGAATCATCTGAGCTACAACAACCATCCTGACAAGATAAGCTGACCACTGCAATAGTGGCACGAATGTTATGGGACAACCCACCATTTTCTAATTGGATTTAAGGTCTGCTTCATAGGCTGCAGCCCCACATGGACATCAGGCCTAGGAATCTTTGACTTGACCAATCACAGGCCACAGGGAAGAGACTAATACTATTATTCTGCTAAATAGATAAAGTATTAAAGTGATTCCTAATGACTTGTTATACTCATAGATTAATGCATCTCTCAACTCTCACCAGAGGTTTCTACAGCAGATGGTAATTAGCAAAGAGTCCCAAACTGGCCACTAGGCAGAGAATAAGAGATTTCACAGTGACTATCCCTAAATAGGACACCTGTATCAAACTTCTGCTTCCAGAGACACAGGCATCATTGCAGAAGAGGAAGTGGAAAGTTTGTAGGAGCCAGAGGTGGTAGATGACCACAGGAAAACAGAGTTTTGCAGACAGCTGATCTGTTACTCGTATGAACTCACAACCATGGTACCAGCATGCATAGTACCCACGTAAACTCAAGCCAGATGAAATCCCAGCCTAGATGTGGGGAGGCTGGTAGGAATCCTCAACACTACCTGAGAAACTATTGGCAACAGATGACTGCTGAGTCAGTCTCATTCAAGAGTGAGAAGACTCTTGACAGGTTCCAGTGGGTGACCCACACCAATGTTCATTTGGAGACACATGTTTGACTTAATAGGCTTTAGTATCTATATACAATTGAGTACATGAAATTGGGTAGGGGTAGAAAAGGGTACAGAGAGGAGAGGGGAATCTAAATTTGATCAAAATATGTTTATGAAACGTTCAAAAATTCAATAGAACAAGTAAATCACTGATCATGATTGTGCTACACGAAAATGCTTTTCAGAAGCTGCTCTTCCTTGTAAAACAGCAATGAGACATCTAGATCATGCAGGGAAAGTGGTTTCATACACCTCGAGGATTCAGCATTACAATATTTTATTGGAATCATAGTGTTCAGATAACTCCATATGGTATTTTTTCTTTTCTGCCACCTTTATATCCCCATCATGGTAGACCCAGTAAAATTGCTGCAGCAAATTCCACTGAGCCGATGCCTTTGGCACATTTAACATTTAGCTTATTTCTAATGTTTCCCTATTCTAAATTACTAGATATAAATTAAGCATAAATGAAAAATGCTAACCCACTTCTCACAGTGTTTTATCGCTTTGTTCAACATCTAGTTTCTATTATCAGCATTACCAGAGGCTTGTTCTGGTGCCATGTAGCCATTTGAACAGCTCAGTTTGACTAACAGTCAGTCACATTCAGGAACGCCTTCCTCGGGTTGGTTGCCATTTATCCTCAGAGACAAGAGATGAGAGAACATGGCCTCTGCCTCAAGGGGCTCAAAGTGTAGAGATGTAGAGCTATGGGATGTAAACTGCTGCTTAAAGGATGTACAGAGCACATGACAGAAGGCATTCAATTCAGCCTAGGCATCAGCAAAAGCACTGGAAGAATGTTCTCTCTCTCTCTCTCTCTCTCTCTCTCTCTCTCTCTCTCACACACACACACACTTACACACACACACACACAAATACACACCATGAAAAGATGAGCAATGTGCCCATCTTATGTCCACAATCCACATCAATCCATAACTTAAGGAGTCTTTGCTAAGAAGAAAAACATAGATTCTAGTAACAGCTGCCTAGGAATAAATACCTCAAAATTACATAAATTCTGGAACACAAATATATGGATTTCAAATAATGAGAAATATATAGCATGCTTAATACCATCTCAATGGTATGTAGAAGTAAACACCTTAAAAATGATGTCTAGAGTGTGATATTCTAGTGTGGAAAGAGGCTGATAGAGCCAATTCAAATGAAGAGAATCTGTCTGGATTCTCTGGTGGTGCACATCTATAATCCTAGTACTGGGGAGGTGAAAGCGGGAAGATTGAGAGTTAAAGGCCAGCCTGTGATACATAGCAAGACCCTGACTTAAAGTCCTCTCACCCCCCAAAAAGGAAGAATATCTGGTCAAGGTCAATTATGGGAAAAATTAATCTTTCTCAACTTGAAGCAAATAGAATCAAGTACGGCCACAATGACCTCCCTTAGTTGAACAGTGTTGAGAGTGATAGCCAATTGATACATATAGCAATTAAAACTGATTTGCCTTTGAGCTGGTTTTGGAAGAGCTGTTTCAGAACTCCAGTGCAACACAAATGTCCTAAAAGAATGCAAAAGACGTTGTGCTGGATAGCTTTCGTGTCAACTTGACACACCTGGGTTGAGGGAGCCTCAATTGGGGAAATTGGCTCCATTGGATTGGCCTGCGGCCACATCTGTGGAGTATTGTCTTGATTGTCAGGCAATGTGGGAGGTCCCAGCCCACAATGAGTGGTGCCACCCTGGGCAGGTTGTTGTGTACTGTATAAGAAGGCGGGCTGGGCATGAGCCAGGGGAGCAAGCCAGTGAACAGCATTCCTCCATGGCTTGTGCTTCAGCTCCTGCCTCCAGGTTCCTGCCCTGAGTTCCTACCTTGGGTTCCCTGAGTGATGAACTGTGACCCAGGAGATGTAAGCTGAATAAACCCTTTCCTCCCCAAATGGTGTTGGTCAGAGTGTTTTGTCACAGCAATGGAAGACAAACTAGAACAGACGTAGATGCTGTAGTTGGGGTTGAAGTAGAGAACTCACTCATATTTATGAAGGGTCCCATGTTACTTTGAATGTGTTCTGCTCTGGATTGAATCTGCACAGCACAAGATGCTACTTGCCAGCTATTCAAGCATATGTGAATCTCAATAACTTCTGTAGGTCACTATCCTTGAACGAATTAAAAAATCACTATCTCATGAACAATGATATAAGGGTTTAGGCCATCAAGATAAAATTTCTAAGATTGTATTATCTTATTTTAAAGCAGAAAGCCATGAACAGGTAACTTGCTTTACAATATATGTCACATTTTTCTGTAGACTCCTATACATATATTACTTAAAATATATTACAACAGTAAATTTTAAGACATGTTGTAAGAGAAGAGATTTTACTCCATGGTAAGGCACTAAGAAAAAAGATAAGGATGTATTCCACCTTCTACATAATGTAACATTGTCAAAGGTCTAGACTGACTCTCAGCAGCTGAGGCAAACCTTAATCAGCAGCCTTGGATAGAACAATATGCCACAGCAGATGGGACCTGAGATAGCTCAAAGGATTTTGATTTTCTTACTCTCTAATGGTCTTTAATTAGCATATTTATAACTTCAGATTTCAGGAGGTCAAGGAAGAGCCAGCAGAAAGTTTTGGATGGGGCATTTAATGCTGAGTGTTGGTAGAAAGGGACAGTCTCTTCTCTGAATTGATAAAAGCCAAAGGTTTTTTTTTTAATCATGAAAATTGACACTATATGGTTTCCAATGGTTCTTAAGGTGACATAAATGTAATGGGCTATAGTTCTAAGTTGGAAATCCAAAACGAATCTCAGTGAGCTAAAATGTAGGTATTGACAGGCCTGTGCACCTTTCTGGGGACACTCTAAGGTTAAAACTGGCTGCCTTGTTTCCTTCTGGCTTCTAAAGGTGACTAGAATCCCTTGTTTTATAAACCCTTCCACCATCTTCGGAGTCAATTGAATTTATCTATCATCTTGGCATCCATCCTCCTGCCTTCTGTGTCCCCTGTTGAAGGTCCTGTGTGATTGCATTGAATAATTCAGGATAATCTCCCCAGCTCAAGACCCTCAGTCCAGCCGAACCTGCAAAGGCCTCTGGCCAGGTATCACCAGCACTCTCAGGTTGTAAGGATTAAATGCGGCCACAAGTGAAGGACCTCAAGTTTGCTGCCATGAAGACTCCTTGATGAAACTTAGGAATGCTTATAGAATTAGGGTGTTCTTCCACATACAGAGAAATGAAAGCTTTGTCACAAGCCTATGGTCACCCAAGAAGCTAACTGCTTCAGCAGTAGGTGGCTCCTGTTCTACTGAGTTATCGTGAGGGTATATCAGCCATCTTGGTCTGAATCAGTCTTTATACAAAGTAGATTAGACTATACTTCAATAAAACAGCCTCCAGGAGGGAAATTATAGTTATACTAAAAAGTAAGAAGAAAGTTATGCCTCTGATTTCAGCTTTATTACATTTTCCATTCTTGCTACTGCATTTTATAAAAAAGGCTTTTTAATCAGCCTGCATCTACTGGCTGCCTTGCAAACCAAACAGAACTGTTTTCCCTTGTAAAACTAAATCTAATAAAATTTCTTCATGAATCCACTCTTTAGGGAAAAGGTACTCCAAAGCCGGGGGGAAAAAAAAGTGAGTCTCTCAGCAGGAGAAAAGTATGGGTCTTATTTTGAGTATAAATTTTTGAAATATTTCAATCGGGTCAGGATGTTGAGTAGTCACTGATGCAGGCAGATGTCCAGCCACGGGTGGTAGATTACCAAACCCTGAAACATGAGTTAGGATCTTCAAAGGGAAACTACCCAGAGGGAAGAAAAGCCCCACTCCAGTACATGAAGGACTTGATGCTAAGTGTTTGGCAAATTTAGTGAGCTCTCCAAAACTCAGTCTCATCCATGTTCAAAATTAATCCCAGAAACGAAACCTACCTCTGAGAGTGTTTACTGACTACAGCGATGGAGGGGAAAGAGCAGGAAGGAGTACTCTAGAGCACTCCTCTCCTGACAAGGAGGATGCTACATCCTCCCCAGAAGATGACACATGATGGCTGACTCACTGAATGAGTTTGCTAGGGCAGCCCCAACAAAGTATCGTATCGCTGAAAATAATGGAGAAGCTTAAAAAACTTACTTCCTCAAGTTTGAGGACTGGAAATCTAAAACTAAGGCATTGGCAGGTTCCTGGGGTTTTGAGACAAAAGCCTCAAATGGGCAAGGATTGGTGAACCATCCCAATGTGCCCATTAAAGACATAAAGAATGGTGAAACACTGCCGGGCGTGGTAGTGCACGACTTTAATACTAGCACTCGCACTCCGGAGGCAGAAGCAGGTGGATCTTTGTGAGTTCAAGGCCAGCCTGGAGAGCGAGTTCCAGGCCAGCTGGGGCTACAGGAAGATCCTGTCTCAAAAAGACCAAAAAAAAAAAAAAAAAAAAATGGTGAAACACAGAAAAAGATTTGATAAATGTGCACCCTGGGAACAAAAAGAGAAAGGAGTCCAGTGACCCCTAAGTCTGTCTTCAGGGCACAAATGGTCTTTAAACTTGAGCAGAGGAAGAACTGGGACTGGGACTGGGACGAAAGATGTGCATGGTTGAGCAGTCTTGGTCAAAGTGAGAACTGTTTGTTGTCTCAACTCCAAGTCCTTAGTACTTGAGAACAATCTGGTTACCAGAAGAGAAGTATTCCTACCCTCCACCAACACCAGCTTGTAATCTGGTATTAATGTTGTAAATAATGTATAATTGCCCTCATTAGGTGGATGCTGTTCCTGAGATCCAAAGTGACTCTGGGTTTAGGACAAGGAATCTTATCCTTGCAACTTCAGCCCTGAGGAGAAATTAGATAGGTTAGCTATCATGTCACCTATTTCTCAATGGAAGTTGCTTGAGTGACTAACATGCCTATGCTAACCATAGTGGAGCAGGAACCAAACCAAAAAAGACCAGCGCTGACTGCTCTTACAGAGGACCCGGGTTTGATCCCCAGCACCCACATGGCGGCCGAGAACCGTCTGAAACTCCAATTCCAGGAGAACTCCAGTTCCAGGGGAATCCGACACCCTCTTCTGACCTCCGCGGCATTGCACGACACGGGTGCACAAACTTGCATGCAGACAGTACATTCATACACATACAGAAATAAAGTTAATAATAATAATAATAATAATAATAATAAAATTTAAAAAAAAAGACCAATACAGAACCTGGGCAGAGATGCCAAATGTCCTGTTCTAAAGGACCCAGGAGGGGAGGCAAGGCTTTTTAGCAAAAAAAAAAAAAAAGTTTCCAAATACCTGTTATCATTTCTCAGACAAAAATAGCATACTCAAAGACTAGGTTTCCTGAGTCCCATTCTATTTTTCCCCCAATGGCCTGCACCCTCCATGGTAAAGATGAACTGAATCATAGTGGTGTTGCTAAGAGACAGACAACAGTAAAAGATGAAACAGACCAGCAAGATTTCTGCTAAGATACAATAAACCCATCCATATGTTCTTTATGGCTTCTGGATTTCCCAGGTTGCTTTTAAAAGCCTCTGCCATGGGCTGGAGAGATTGCCTAGTGGTTAAGAGTGCCAACTGCTTTTACAGAGGACCCGGGTTCAATCCCCAGCACCCACATGGCGGCTGAGAACCGTTTGAAACTCCAATTCCAGGAGAACTCCAGTTCCAGGGGAATCCGACACCCTCTTCTTACCTCCATGGCATTGCACGACACGGATGCACACACTTGCATGCAGACAGTACATTCATACACATACAGAAATAAATAAAAAAATAAATTATATATATATATATATTTAAAAGCCTCTGCCACTAAAGGTGCAAATACTTTTAAAAATACTTCAATAATGTTTTAAGACTTTAATGGCTCTACTGTTTACACTATGGTCTTGAAAACAGTGTGTGAGCTTTAGCTAGGAAGTGATTTGATCAGAGATGCATGAGAGAGTACTATTGTGTGAAGAAGATTAAAGAAAAGCGAAGAGGGATTAAGGAAAACCAAGTAAAAAAGTGGAGGTGGAATAGGCACAGAATCATGATGTCACCTGCTACAACAGGAACACTCACATGGAGAGAAATATACTGTAGAGGTACAGACAATCAGGCTCAATGGCACTTAGTGATTAACTGAACAGAAGGGCCAGAGATGAGAGTTAATGATAACACCTTGCACTTCTTTGTATATAGGCAACAAGGAAAAGGGAAAGGATGAGAAGGTTGAGGAGGCTGTATTATAGGTTCTAGACAAAGCAGGAAAATGGAAAGATATATTATGTACTTAAACATACAATTCTGGAAATAATCAAGAGTCTAGAATACAGATACAGATTAATCACCATATAGATGATAATTAAAGGCACACAGATATATTAGAAATGAGTTATCCAGGGGAGAATACACATTCTGAGAGAAGCCACCAAGAATGCAAAAAAGCCCAAAGTGAAATAAGAGCATATGACCTTAAATGTAAGACTTTTCTATCCAAACTGCTTCAAATAACAATAGTTGGGAAGGAAGGAAAAAGCCAGAGGTCCCAAAGTCCCCCTTCAAGACCAGTGACTCTCTCTGTCTACTTGGCCAAAGCCCCTACAGGGTTTACCATTTCCTAGTAGCACCATCAACTGGGGCCAAGCCTTCAACACAGGAACCATTTCCTTGCCACTAAAGATCTCAACCATTGCATTCAGCCACTTCATTTTTTGATGTATGTAGTTTGCCATGAGCAAAAGTGTGAATCTCAGCTTTGGAACTTCTTTACCCCCTTCCTACATCCAAGTATCTGTTAATTATTCATAGATGTTGTATTCTTATGTAATTGTTTGTTTTTAATCCTATCTCTGTACCTTGTGATTAGTAATCTTGAGAATTGTAAAATCATTTCAGCTGTTGTAAATGATAAGGTTTCATAACCATTTCTAACCAATGGAGATGGGAGGGTTGGGAAATTCAGCTTATGTCTAAAATCCTTCAGAACCTTCAGGATTTAGGCTAATCTCACTGTCTTAATGGCTTGGGTCTTTTCATGTTTCTTACCCCTAATGTGCAGTTGAGATTGTTAATGTGCTCATCTTTTATCTCTCTTTGCTGCTTTCTTTATTACTTTTTCTTCCAGAAACGGCAAATTCAAAATCCTTCTGCTTTCTTTCTCTTCCTCTCTAATGATTGACACGAAACATTGTTGATGCTGTCTTTGCCAGGGGGCTCAATATAAAACAAATAAAAGTAAACACCACATCACTTTTATAAAACGCCAGCATAGAAGCTTTCCTTATCCTTAATACTCGATAAAAGGAAGAACAATTTTGACACAATGCAACATGCAAGAAAAAATCTGCCTTATGCACCAAAGATTTTATATTTTCCAATATCTTTATCAACACATTTTATATTTGGTTAAGATAATCAGTGTTTGTGGCATTCTGACCTTTTTTATCTCCTGTGTTATATTTGTTTTTTACATCGTTGAGAATTTATGAGTCTGTGAGGGAGAGTGTTTGATGAGATTACGGAGGAGAGGCAGGCCATGCACAGATTTAACTCATTCTCATTCTTCTTCTACATATCCGAGTTCCCTGCAGATCAGCCACTCTGTACTTCTCTTCCTATTCCATTCTCTCCCTAGGTGATCTCATTCTGTGTTGTGGGTTAAATGAGATCCGTCAACTCCAGGTACCAGCAAGACAGGATCTGAAAACCCTTCCATTTCAAAATGTGCAAAAAAACACTTTAAATGCATGAACTAAGATTCAAAAGAAACAAAGGATGGCAAAAATTTAGAGGAAATAGGACCCCAAATATAAGCAAGCAAGTCAATGGCTATCAAAAAGTATCAAAACCCCCTGAGAGGAAACCTAGGAAGAAATTTGCACATATATGAATGAAAATTTGGCAGAACAAACATAAATTTGCCACACAATTAGGGAAGGAAATATTGTACACTTCTCTATGTAGCTGATAGGTTAAAACAGACACATTAGTACAGACAGAAAAATTTAAGGGCATGAGTAATGAACTTTACATGTGTATAATCCCACACCTAACAATTAGAGAAACATCTTAAGTGAATAACTAAATGTTTATAGAAATTAACAGCATGCTTGCTTCAAATCAACTTTCCATGAATATGAAGAGAGTTATTTATGCAAACCAGACTACATTGCCACAGTGCATTAAAATAGAATGTAGTAAGCAAGACAAGGTGCCAACATGCCAAGCAACACTAAATTACAAAAGGATAAGAATGGATGGGCTGGAGGGATGGCCTAGCAGTTAAGAGTGCCAACCGCTCTTGCAGAGGACCCGGGTTCGATCCCCAGCACCCGCATGGCGGCTGAGAACCGTCTGTAACTCCAATTCCAGGAGAACGAACTCCAGTTCCAGGGGAATCCGACGCCCTCTTCTGACCTCTGCGACATTGCATGACACAGGTGCACAGACCTACATGCAGACAGTACATTCATACACATAAAATAAATAAATAAATAAATAAATAAATAAATAAATAAATAAATAAGAATCAGATGGAAATAACAATACTTTGAAATGCAGTATATATCGGAAATAGTGGGACATACTTAAGTGTCCTGTAGTACACGGAAATATTGACATCTTATGCTACATAATGTTTTCCTAATTGTTTGCACAGCATGCCATCATAGGTCTTGACTAGAAGGGTTCATCAGAGGATACTGGTCTGGCTTAAATTAGGGAACAGATCAAGGAAATAAATTTTTTTCTAAACTAAAGAAAATAAATAAATAAATAGTTTAGGAGCTTTTTAAGAAATATTCACTGAATTTTAGTATTTCTTTTTATTTTTAAACTATCATCAGAAAAATAAAATGGGATTTCTTGGGTATATAATATTATACAAACCTATTTCAAGTACATTTAATGAGGAACTGTTATGTTCAAGCTCTGTGTGCTATCACCTAAGCCATACCTTTTCCATCCTTCCCATCCCAGGATCCATACTTACACACACACTAAGGCTAAAACTCCGGCAGCTGTCTTTGAGTCCTTCCCCTCATATCTAATATTCAATCTACCATTGGGTTCAACAGCTTCTTTCCAAAATACATCCTGAATTTGACACCCATCCCTCTTCACAACTTCCCCTAAGGTAAGCCCATCTCTCATGAGAGCTTCTAAAATTACCTTGTTTTTCTCCACACAACGCATTTCCCACATAGATGCCAGACTAATTTGTTCCTGTTGTAAATCAGACCAGGGGGCATCTCCACTCTAAATCTTACAATAGCTTCCATATTATGTCTAATAAAATGAAAACACTTGACCATTGTCTGCATGTCCCTAATTATCTGGCCTTGGTCTGACTCCCAGACCAGACCCTCTGTTTATTACACATTGGTCACCTTCGCTTTCTCTAGGTTCTTTGACTACTCTAAGTTTGTTCCTCTTAGGGGACTTAAACAATTTTATGCTTTGTCTGCCTAGAATGTTCAGGTTTCTGCTAAAATGCCAACCTCGCTGACCGCGCCCATAAACAACCTCCCCATTCAATCCCTCTGCCTCGTTCCTTTCTTTTACTTCCCTCACAGCATTAATCATATTCAAAGCCACCTTATTTATTGATGTGCTTGCTTATTTTTCACTTGATCCACCAGCAGGTAAATTGCAGGCAAGAAGAAATTTCGTCATTTTGTTCAATGATGAATCCCCTGTACCTTAACCCTTACCTGTTACATGAAGGAATTCAGTGTATATCTTGAAATGACCACATGAATTTAACCTAGCATTATCCAATATATGAGCTACAGGCTACAACATGCTTAATACTTGTCTGCAATGAGATAAATATAGAAATTCTGATAATTTGACATGTTCTTGATTATTCTTCCAGTACTGTATTTCTATAGAATATTGGAAAAGTGCTGGCTTCATCTAATTAGTAATAGCATGTTCATCTGTCCAGGCTAGAAAATAGCCTCTGCTATTACTCCTCAGGCACGGTTTACCTTAGCTTTTAGAGACATGGTGTCTGACTGGCCTGGAGCTTGCCAAGTGGGATAGGCTGACTAACCAGCAAACTCCATGCATCTACCTGTCTCTGTGCTCCCAACCCTGCCACTGGCGTGACAAGTGCACAGCACTACATCAGGCTTTTTTTTTTTTGTATGTGTATGAATGTACTGTCTGCATGTAGGTTTGTGCACCCATGTCGTGCAATGCCGTGGAGGTCAGAAGAGGGTCTCAGATTCCCCTGGAACTGGAGTTCTCCTGGAACTGGAGTTACAGACAGTTCTCAGCCGCCATGAGGGTGCTGGGGATAGAACCCCGCTCCTCTGCAAGAGCAGTTGGTGCTCTTAACCACTAGGCTATCTCTCCAGCCCCCATCACGCTTTTTTAAATATAGGTTCTGGGGATCAAACTCATGTCCTCATGCTTGCAAGGCAAACACTTTATCAACTGAGCTCTCTCCACTATTCTCTAATTAGTCATTTTAATCATAATTCCTCATTACAAATGATTTGAGAAACACTAGTCTGAACAAAGATTGTCTAGAGAGTAGCTATCTCTGTTTTGAATTATTATATTCATTTAATATTCGATAAAATGCTGACTAACACACATCTCTCCCTGAGCTAGATTATACATGAAGAGACATAAATTCCCCTTGATAATGTCTGTAGTTCTTGAGGAGAAACAGGTTCATAGTGGTGATAGTTCAGTAGGACAGAATCGTGTACCAGGGAACCACAGTAGAGTGGAGAAAAGCATCTCAACTTGTTTAAGAGATCTCCTGGCAGAGGTAACACTTGAAGGATGTGCATTCATGTGCACATGTGGCTCTGTGCCATCAGAATCCCTTGTAAATGAGAATGAAGTAGAAGGCTAGAGAAAACTTTTAGTACTTTGCTTCTGCAAAGATGGGCTACCTCATCAGCCCTTCCAGAAGAATTATAATTCTTCCACAGTGACTTGTCCATCTGGGACTATGAAATGTGAGTGCAGATGACATGAATCACTTCACAGCAGACCCCTTCAAAGCCTTCATGGAATTATCCCAGCCTCTTTCCCATTACCGTGAACCTAGAAAGTCCCAGTTAGGACTCTTCCAGCTCGAGATACAGACAGTCTTCAGTAAACATGAAACCAGAGCAGGAAGTATGCCTTGTGAGCCACCAAAATTAACCATCCAGGAAAATGTAGGCTAAACTGATTGGTTCCATGTCCATCCTGACAGATGGTAGAAGAAACATGGTGTGTGGATGTTGTATCTGGGGGCAAACCTTGTCCCTGAGTGCCAGTTCCTGATCTTTCTACCATAGCTTCTGAAGTGTGGTCAGTCTCTTCAACTTATTGCTCTATTTGGGGCAGAGAACTAAATTAATATGACTTCCAGGTTTTCATAGGGCACCCTGCTGTGCTATCCAAATCAGACTGGGAGAATGCTAGCTATGGTGTTCGAAATGAATCTGATGTCATACCACTGAGAGATAACGTTATAATAGAAAATGATGGGAACTCTAGAAGGTAAAAAGGGCCCAGTTCCAAAGCCTTTTCTGGATAAAATTCAAACCAATATGTGAACCAAATCAATGAGGAAAGCTGTGTTCTGAATGATGGGTGGTGTGCCAGCAGGGGCTGTGCCCGCCAAACCTGAAGGCTTTCTGAAGAACATCAAGATTTCCTGCCTCTCAGGAAACATTGTGGGAGTTAACGTCCTCCTTCATTATCAACAGTGTTCATTTTCTGTCCCAATCCGAGGTGGGATAAGCCCATTCTTTAATGTACACATTCAAAATGCATGGTCTGTAGAAATGTCACCCTATCCCCCCAAACAGCATCTGTCTCTCAAAGGGGCTCTTACTGCTCAATGTCAGCATCAGCAGTCAAATTTACTTCTGTGTACTATTCATCCCCCTTTCTATTGGAGAGGTCATGGGAAAAGCAAGGATATTACCCCAACCTCAACCCAGCAGTTTGCAAGATTCCAAGATCCAGGATAATGGACTAGATGTTTATTTGTATGTTGAAACCCTACATAAGAATCAGAGCCTACAGGGGGCAGTTAGGCCATGACCATAGATTTCTCATGAATGAGACAACCATCCTTGGAAGAAAAGACAATGGAGCTTGCTTCTTCTATCTGCTCTCTGCTATGGAGGATGTAGTAAGAAGGAGGAAGTCTATAACCCACAAAAGAGCCCTTGCTGGAACCAAATCATGTGCCTCACAAACTTGGTCTTCCCTCTGCAGAACTATGAGAAACCAATTTCTTTTGTTTACAAACTACACAGGCTATGGTAATTTGTTATAGCACCCAAAACTGGTGAAGACACCCAAATCCAGTCATGATATTTTCCACATAAAACTTTCATTATCAGTGTCCTTGCAGACAACTCAAGAATACTGTGTGGAAGGAGAAGAAAATGCCTGTCACATTATTTCCAATACTTGGAGACTCCCCAGATCCCCTAGAAATCTTAAGGATACAAAACATCTGTCCTGTGATCTTTATCAGGGTGGTTACATAGTACAAGAGGATGTTGGTCACTACTGTAGTCATGGGCTTTTCTGTAAAGTAAAATTACCTTTACCTCTTTGTGTACTGAATTATGGTATATTCATTTTACATACTACATTATATGTTGATGTATATATCATTGATACATAATTTTATAGGTCATGTCAGAGGATTATGATTTTAAAACAGAACCCTAAAACTGAGACAGGAAGTGTTAGTACTTTTATAAAATCCATCTGCAGTCCCCCATTCTGTTAAGGATTTGCACCTCCCCACAATTCACCTGCCATCCAAAGACAACAGCATCTTAAAAACCTAAGGATCACATGTTTCTCAGCCCACCTGTTCTTTTTATTCCTTCTTTGCACTAGCTCCTACATTTTCACTCCTGTCAGAAGATAATCTACCTTTCTCAGATCCAGGAAATAACAAGGGTCTCTCTGCAAACTTAAAGTTGGAGACAAAACAATAATACCACAAACACATGGGCAGCAATCCAGAGTCCTGGATGGGACTATGTCACACAGCTATCACTTTGCCTAAATCCTTTCTCTGCAAGAATATTTTTCATGTAAATTACTGTTTATATCCAGGAAACAAGGCTGTTGTCTCCAATGAGTCTAGAATCATAAGTGTGTCCAGAACCTCAAATCATATACTGGGAATCATGTAAGAAGGCCCAGACTCTCTTTGCTATAATACACAAAGATGTAAATCGTTAACACTTGTTATGCTTGCAATATTTTGTGGCATTTAATATCCATGAGGAGGAAACAGTTGTAAATGCAATCAACCCTGCTTAAGTGAAGTTATCATATTCATTAAATAAAAATGTATTCTTAGGGCTGAGCACATAGATCAGTGGTGGAACACTTGCCTCACAAACTCATGGCCTTGAATTCAACCCCCAGCACCACAAAAAGTGTAATTTTTTCATTTCAGAATATTAAAATATTGGTGTTAGCATTGCCATATCTTTTAAAATGATCTCTACTTTATAATTCATATATCAGAAGCACAGGACAACAATATTCCCTGTCTGTTTGGTTTTTAAAAGGAAAGTATTCAAATAAATATCTGTGTGGTACCTAGCCCTAGCTGAAACATTTATAATGCAACCCCTACACCTAACACTCAGGAAATACTGGAGAGGAGGAGGTGGTGGGAAGATTGTAAGACAGAGAAACAGGATGCCCGCAGCTTGATAATGCATTCTAGACATGACACAAAAGTTGCACCCATGAAATACCCCCGTATGGTGGCCTAACAAGATCTGCATAATGACAACACCAGTCAGCATGCCAATGTGGATGGAGAAAATTTCACAAGGTCTTTATCTATAGATAAAGAGCTATGGGAAGCAATGGATACAGAAGGAAGGAGGACTGGTTTTCTCCAGAGACTAGCTCCTTGATGGGTTATATAATCCCAAGTGGTCAGCCCTAAGCACAGGTACACTTGAGCACCATTAAATGGGCATGGTACATTTTAGGTCTCTCCCTCGTGTGTGTGTGTGTGTGTGTGTGTGTGTGTGTGTGTGTGTGTGTAACAATCAATGAAGAAGACAGGAATGTGAGGGGAAGTGGGAGCATAGCAGGAGTTGGAAGGAGTGGCAGTGATGCAAATACAACATTCACGCATGAAATTCTTTAAAAACGCAAGCTGGGCGTGGTGGCACACACCCTTAATGCTAGTACTTGGGAGGCAGAGGCAGGCAGATCTCTGTGAGTTCAAAGGTAGTCTGGTCTACATAGTGAGTTGCAGGATAGCTGGGGCTACAGGGAGATCCCGCCTCAAAAAGACAAAAAAAAAAAAAAAAAAAAAAAAACTTAAAAGAGACATGAAAAAAAAAAAATACAGTGGGAGAGACAATGTCATTTTAATTTATAAAGACTACACTCTGGCTTCAATGTGCATCTCCCTGGCTACTCAAGTGACACTCTATTGTCAACATGAACTACATTCAGGATAGCCACCTGTGGGAAGGAGGGACGCAGAACTTGTCTTGAAGCTGCATTTGCACACTGAGCGCTAGTTTCTACCTAGATCTTGCCGTGGTCATGGTGGCTGGGATCGTGGTGAGGGTTTCGGCTCACCCTCCCCTACCATCCTTGGTACTGAAATGCCTATATTCTGATGCTGGCAATATCTGCTGCATGCCAGGTACTGTTGTGATTTCTGGGGCCACAACAGTGATCCAAGATACTGTGTCTCCCTCAGTGAGCCAGCAGCAGCTGTGGAAAAATAAGTAATTTAAAAAGAATAGGAAGATAGTCCACAACAAAGTAGAGCACAGAGGACATGTTGAAGGGAGAAAGTCAAGAGGAAGAGCTTGTGCTCAACAGCCGAGTCCCAGCAACTTGGATCCCTGTCTGAGGCACCTGCTGCAATCAGAGAGCAGTAACGCCTGGAAGAGGAAGAACTCTACTTCTTCCCAGAGATCTGCTTCCTGTGTTTGAACCTGACAAGAGACCACAGGGTTAGCGCATGCAATTCCTCAATTTCCTTGGTACATTGTCTCAGGAAACTCAAGACTTGTAAGGCAGAATCAAGCTCTATCATTTATAAGCTTGCGTGATCATTAGGAAGCTATTCAACCTCTCTGGATTTCACCTCCCTCAGCTCTAAACTTTCACCCCTAGGTAAGGCAGTAGTCCTCCTTACCTATGGCTGCACTCTGATCTCTTTCAATTACCTAACATCCATCACAGTCCAGAAATAAACATTTCTTGGGTTTTAAATTGAATGCCATTCTGAGTATCATGGTGAAATCTCAGTTTGTATTTCCTTTTCTTTAATTATTTTTTTAAGAGCACAGTTGTTTTCAGATCACATTAACGTTGCTCAGTTTGCCATACAATTAGGTAATTGGTGCTATCATCCACAGATGAGGGATACCATTCGTCGTTTGTTTTTCTGGGACTGTGTTACTTCACTTAGCATGATATCTTCTAGCTCCATCCATTTACTTGCAAAGTTCATGATGTCATGATGTAGTACCTTCATTAAGTACTTTCTGTTGCTGCTTGGATAGCAAAGTGACATGTTCTCACTTTCCATTTGGCTTTGATGTTTTTGAAACAAAAGATGTTTATTAAGGCCTCCCTTATAACCATCCAACAGACTATCTACACAAATTGATCCAGTTTAACAATCTGAAGGAATATTTATGCAATTTCATTCTGAAAATGTGAGCCTTTTAAACTCCTTAAAACCTGTTGGTCCCAGAGAAGGTATCCACAAGCCCTCCTCGTCATAAACTATACATGTTTTGCTATTTCAAAGTCTCTTTTAGTTTACTGTGATATTTCTTTCCTTTAAAAATAAAGAGGATTGGAAGAATGTTGTAACTATTCTTTGAGGTTATGTAAAACAAAAGAAGTGCTACTAACGAAATAGAAATGCATTCAACCAAAAATGAGAATGTAACTCTCAGGGGCTGAGTTAAGATGTCCCCATGAATCTCACCAGGAGACCACATAATAAACAGAAGAATTAATAATGAATGAACAAATAGATGGGAATTGGTTACTCTGGTCTAAACCCTTCAGAAACAAAATCCTCTCCTGTGTCTTCTGACTTTCACTTATTTCACATTCCTTTGAGTCAAGGGCAATGCATATCCTGAACTGACCTGAAAAAATACATGCAACATTTTGAAATCCTGCTCTATGAAAAGTTAAGACTAGCTCAATATACACAGCTTGGATTTTTAACAAAGTAAAAATTAAGAGTTATGCAATCACATACTGCCATTTAAGACTTTGGGTTTTCCTGCAGCAGAACCATATCCCAGAGGACAGAATGGGACAGAGCACTCTCACAGCCAAAAGAAGAGTTAAGTCAACCACCTGTTATTTGTACCCAAACACATAATTATTGCATTTGGTGTACTTGATGTTCTATGTCTGCAAATTAGTCAATATATTCTGGTAATTTATCACCCACCTATGTTTATGGAAATTTAAATAGCACATCATTTGGTCAAGGATGAAGGGTACTTTACATCATACTTCTTCAGAAAATCCATCCTTAGAAAAGTCCATCAACAATTCTTCAAAGAACTTAACATATTTACAGCTATCCTTGTTTTCACATGGAGAAGTTGAATCTCGGGGGCTAGTGGACTTGCTGAAGACTGCACCTCTAATCTAATGAGTGAAAAACAAACCTTGAACCCCATCTTTGATTCCAAGACTTTGGAAATTGTCCCTACTTGGCAAGCTTCCCCAATTGTGTGGATTTCCCTTCATTTAATCTTACTAAATTAAATAATTTAAGCCTCTATCCACTACAGTAGAAAGTTCAGGCACTGTACACCACTGTTTGTAGCACTAATATAAAAGATTTCAATCTGCTGGGTGTGGTGGTGCATTCCTTTAATCCCAGCACTTGGGAGGCAGAGGCAGGCGATGTCTGTGAGTTCAAGACCAGCCTGGCCTACATAGTGAGCTCCAGGCCAGCTGAGACTAAAGGGAGACCCTGTCTCAAAAAGACCAAAAAAATTTTTTCAATCTAAGCTATCTTCAAAAGTATTGTGAACATATAATGTGTTATTATGCCAGGTTGATAACCTGGACAAGTGATGCTCAGGCAGTGAATCTTCTGTCTCATAGTTCTAGTGCTTGATGCATGCAAGATTCAGTGTCAGACTTCTAACTTCAGGATTTATCTCTTGCTACAGTTCCTCCTTATCCGAGTGTTCCTTCTGAGTCATCTCCCACCACACAGAATTGAAGAAATGGATCCTTCATTCTCAATTTCCATCTCATAATGCTCAGGTTATATCCTGAAGAGGCATCTACCTTGTACTTAAGCTCTCCCAAGAATCAGCATAGAGTGTACGAACATTCAGCTTGATCAGAAACTAGAGCCACATTTGTATCCCATAGCCCAATAGGGTAACTACAGTTGATGACCACTGTATATTTCAAAATAGCAATTAAAGAGCATTTGGAATGTTCCCATCACAGAGAAATGACAAATGTTTGAGAAGTATGTGCCAATTGCCTTGATCTGATGATCATTATATACTGTAGACAGGCACTGAAAAATCACATTGTGTCCCATAAATATGTACAATTATTATGTATTCATCAAAAATGTTGTTTAACAATAGAGCTGGAACTAATCTGGAAGGCTTCTCCCTGAAGAATAGCTCTCATAGTTCCAGAGGACACTATGCAAGCTGCTAAAGCAGAAAAATCAATCAATGTTCCAACCCAACTCTAAAGCCTAATAACCACAACACTGGCACGGCAAACTACCTCTGTTGGTGCAGTAGTGGCACTGTTATCTAGGGAGTAATCAACAGCTATTTAATTGGATTTAAGCCCTCTAAATGGGAGGGAATTCATGGGTGGCACTGTAAATATAGCCAAATGCATATGGCTGGAGAGGTCATAGACCCTAGAGAAAACCCTATCTCTGTTATATCTTTAGACGAATTAAATTTCTTATTGTATCCTAAATATGGATCCTTCTATTACAGACAAGTGTACCATACACCACTCATCAAAGAAGCTTCTTTTCACAATAAATGGCGGCTACTACAGAGTTCCACACAGAAAATGTGTCTAAGAGATGCCCAGCCCTAAGTGACATATCTACAGTGGAACCTGAATATCACAGAACAGGACGTAGAGAGAATACTAACACATCTCTCAGCTCTCACCAGCAAAGCTTCCTCATGCAACAAATTGTGATGCGCACAGAAGGCCGCACTAGCTATGTTTTAAGGAACAAGAGACATAGCATGAATGTCCCTGGACAGGACTCCTGTATTTATCCTCACCCACTCATGGCTCAGGGACAGTTGTGGAAGAGGAGGCAGAGGGATTTTAAGAGCTAGGGTTAGTACATGATCATAAGGAAACAGAGACGTTCAGGCTACTGGGAACTTGCTTACGTGAACTTGCAACAATGGTGAAAGCATGAACAAGATTCATGCCAACCCAGCCAAAAACTCAGCATAGTACAAGGGAAATGGGCAGCAGGCCCCAACCCTAGCCAAAGAACTATTGACAACTGACTACTGCTTGATGAAGGAAAATAGATCTTCTTTAAGGGAGTGCCTATAGATAGGCTGGCTAGACTCTGGTGGATGAACTTGCACTAAGGAACATCTGAGTATATATAAATGTATGTCCAAATATGACTTAACATATATGACAGAACAAGTGAAATCCATGCCTATGAGACGGGACTGGGAGGGTTAAATTTGATTAACATTATATGAAATTACCAAAACTCACTATTTTTTGTTTCTTTGGGACAAGGTCTCCCTGTAGTCCCAGCTGGTCTGGAACTCACAATGTAGACAATTCTGGCCTTGACTCACAGAGATCTACCTGCCTCTGCCTTCCAAGTGCTAGGATTAAAGGTATGTGTCACTATGCCCAGCAATAAAATATTTTTTAAATGTTGTTTAACAAGATGGAAATTTTAACCACCCCAATTTGATCAATACATACTGTATACTTGTATCTCATTATTACACTGTACTCCACAACTTGTATAATTAAAACAATAGCTAAGTTTTTAAAATGAAATAAATTAATAATATAACCCAAAGTTAAAGGAGAAAATACAACTAAAAAAATCATCAAATAGAATAAACATAGTGATTTTTTTATTGCTGAACTGCCTAACGCAATGAACTATATATGGGACATCCTAAATTTAATTTATAGTCTGATTTTTGCTTTAAAAATCTTACTAATATAGGTCAAATTAGTGGTATACTTTAATATATGTCTTTTAACCATTTATCCAATGTTGCATAGCATCTTCTAACCACAAAATAACTTTTTGTGGATTAAAGTACAACAGATTAAAAGAAGAAATAATAGCCCATTTTAAAGTGCAGTAGCTATAATACATGGGTTAACTTATTTCCTGAAACACAGTAAAATCTTAGTAAGCATATATTCTGAAACAAACGAATTTACAGAGGACTAAAATTTATATAAAGTACATCTCTTGTTTCTGGACATGGACATTATTTTCTGACCTATGAATTTTATAATAAAGAATTGCTGTGTGTTTATTTCTGTACAATGATTTCCTTTGTGTGAAGATGTGCCTATCTGACAAGCTTTTGTCTGAACACTGGAGTCTTTATTGTTTCATGCAACTTTAAAGGCCTACCATACAAGCCAGTGGGTAAGACTGTCAGAGTCAGCAAGGACTCAATTTTAGGTGTTTATTAAATTTGACTTGAGAAACAATTACATTAGTAGCTGGCACAGCTAGAAAATGTTGGTATCCCAGTATAAGTTCATATTTATCAGGGTAAAAGCCATCATTCCTTTCCAACTATGAGTATACAAACTATTAAAAAAACAAATACCTTATTTCAAATTACCCTAAGTCAGTCAATTTTCTTTCACATGGACTCTTAAATTCTCTGTAGAAATAACAAGAAAACTCTGACATCAAATACAAGCCATGGTTACCAAGAGATTAACTTCCTTAATACTTATAATTAGAAAACAGGCTTTTTCTTTTTAGGTCTTTTTGAGACAGGGTCTCCCTGTAGCCCCAGCTGTCCTGGAACTCACTCTGTAAACCAGGCTGGCCTTGAACTCACAAAGATCCACCTGTCTCTGCCTCCCAAGTGCTAGGATTAAAGGCGTGCGTCACCACGCCTGGCTAGAAAACAGTTTTAATTAAGTGTTTTAATTAACTGGCCACTATGTGCATAAAATACACATGCGTTTTAAATGATGATTATGAAATATGAAATCTTGGGGTAGGAGAGATAGCTCAGCAGTTAAGAGCATGGGCTGCTCTTGCAGAAGACAAAAAAAAAAAAAAAATGGATTCGGTTCCTCGGTTCCCATAATCCACACAGCTACTAACAACCATCTTTAACTCCAAGGGCTCTGATCCCCTCTTCTGGCCTCTATGGGCAAAAAAATTCACATGTATAAAATAAAAATAAATGAATCAAAGAAAATATTTTTTAAAAGGAACATGAAGACTTATCAAAACATAGCAAGTGTTCTCTGCCTACTGTTGGATAAGATAAACAGCACATAACTACAGCTATGATTTCTGCAAAGAATTTCCAGCCACAAGTAAATTTAAATGCTCTATTAATCACATGGTGATACTGCTAAAGCTCAAGCCCTTCTTTCATCTCTGAGGCTAGATAAATCTGGTTCAAATGTCAGATCTTTGATTTAGTGGTTTGGTAGCCCTAAGTGTTCTGATTATTATCAAGTATAATCTAGGCCTTTCCATTTATTAATCTGAATCCCTGCAAGAATCCTCCAAAGCAGCTCTTTGTTTTCCCATTATGCAAATAAGAAAACAGCCACAAAGAAGGCACGTGGCTATTTGAAGTCATAGTTATGTGAAGTACTTGCAAAATTTAGATAGTAACACAAGCTTTTCTATCTGTTTCAACCTCTTCAAGCCCTGATATCTTCATTTATAAAATGTGGATAATGGAAATTCTGAAGTGAATATTAAAAGAGGTACCATGGGGCTGGAGAGATGGCCTAGCGGTTAAGAGCGCCGACCGCTCTTGCAGAGGACCCGGGTTCGATCCTCAGCACCCACATGGCGGCCGAGAGCCGTCTGAAACTCCAATTCCAGGAGAACTCCAGTTCCAGGGGAGTCCGACACCCTCTTCTGACCTCCGCGGCGTTGCACGTCACGGGTGCACAAACTTGCATGTAGACAATACATTCATACACATACGGAAATAAATAAAATTTTTAAAAAATTTAAAAAAAAAAAAGAGCTACCATAAGGAAAAGTATCTGGCAGATCAGATCGCTCCCACTTGTTTATTTATCTTGTGTAACTCTAACTCAATACTCCATTAAACAGCTTCTCATTACTTCATCTCTCCATCTCCTAGCAACCTTTATTCTATTTTCTATTTCAATAAACTTGACCACTTTCAATGCCTCATATAAGGGGAACCATGTAGTACTTATCATTCTGTGATTGACTTACTGAATGTAATATGAAGTCTTCCAGGTCCATCAGTATTGTTGCAAAGAATGGGATTTAAAAGCTGATTAATATTCTACTGTATATACCATCCCCAATTTACAATGATCCCACTTGACCACTTTTTTTTACTTCATCATTGTGCAAAGGTGACACTCGACTTGTAAAACCACTGGACATTTTAAATTTTAATTGTTTCCCAGGCTAGCACTATGTGGTACAATCTCTGTCATGATGCTGGGCAGAACAAGTGAGCCAGAGCTCCCAGTCACCCATGTGCTCACAGGGCCAACATCTACAAGACTATACTGCACTGTGCCACCATGCAAGGATACCCAGAAGGCTAAGTATTCAAAATATATTTTTTACATACACTGTCAACTTACAATAATGTAACACTGTTGTAAGTCAAAGTCCATCCATTCATATGCAGTGAGTATAAAGTCATATTTACACGAATGAGCATGTACTTATATGTACTATTTTTTTATTAATTTTATTTATTTCTGTATGTGTATGAATGTACTGTCCGCATGCAAGTCTGTGCACCCGTGTCGTGCAATGCCGCGGAGGTCAGAAGAGGGCATCGGATTCCCCTGGAACTGGAGTTCTCCTGGAATTGGAGTTTCAGATGGCTCTCGGCCGCCATGTGGGTGCTGGGGATCGAACCCGGGTCCTCTGCAAGAGCGTCGGCGCTCCTAACCACTAGGCCATCTCTCCAGCCCCTACTTATATGTACTATATAACAGCACCAGTAGCAATCTATACAACATTATGCAGTTAAAATTATTACAGTACACTCTATGTTAAATATTCTTGCTACAGAGAGAGAGAGAAACAGAGAGAGAGAAAGAGAGAGAGAGAATGAAATCAATAAAGGGTCACAGGGAAGTTCTAAAGGTGATAGAATATTTTTACTGTATTTGTAGTAATGATATCAAAGCTTCATATGCCTATCCAAGGAACAATCTGCGGAAGAGGAGGCATGGTAGAATGTAAGGGCTGCGATTGGGGTGAATGGTGAAACTACAGCAATATAGACTGGACACTTATTTGATCAACTTGATTGTACATACAAGCCCCTCCAGCTGGATGGTGGGAGCCTTGGGCTGTGTGGATTTGGGCACAACTGCTTGCAAATTGGTTTTACGTGAAGGATGCTTGTACTCAAAACTTATTACTTCTTGTTAAAAAAAAATAAAACAAATGAAAGTAAATGGAAAAAATAAATAAATAAAGTCTTGTCTCTAAAACAAAACAAAACAAAACAAAAAATCATCAGATTGCATGCATTACAAGCAACTACATGATAACACACAGTGCGTCCCACAAGCATTGCATGAAACTGTTGTATCCTAATGCTTTATACCTCAATAAAGCTGTTTTCTAAAAGTACCTGGCACAAAACCTGGTCAGTACTAGGTTTGTTCACTTATTTGGACTAATTATGGAGCATAAATCTTAGCTAGGAGGTATAGAAGATACTGAGAATCCACAGGAGAATGAAGAATTTGAGAAATTCCTTCCTACCCTCAGATATTAATTCTCTCAAAAAGTTCTCTCCTGTCTTTCTCTCCTTTTCCCGCAACAGTTCTACACCATTTCTATCTTCTAATTCCCTACCAGAGTGCATGAGAGGGAAGTTAAAATTCACATAGGTTCTAGCGGGGCGTGATGGCGCAGGCCTTTAATCCTAGCACTTGGGAGGCAGAGGCAGGAAGATCTTTGTGAATTTAAAGCCAGCCTGGTCTACAGAGTGAGTTCCAGGCCAGCTGGGGCTACAGGGAGACCCTGTCTTGAAAAGACAAAAAAAAAAAAAAATTCACATAGGTTCTTTTGAAATTGATCTCAATAGAATCTTAATAAGAATGGATCAAACATACATTTGTATGTTAAAGAGTGCTGTCTGTTCTTTTCTGAAATTTCCAAAGGAATTTTATGTATGGTGTGAGTAAAAGTAGTCACAGATGGAGTTTATCTTTGGTTTGATTGGCAGCAGGGAAACACTGGCAACCTCTGTGGGTCAGAGAGGGGTGGGGAGGGGGGGTCCTCTCCCCAGCTATGATGAAGGAGGCACCCATCAAACTCCAGCAGCCTAGCTGTGGAGGTCATGATGGGTAGCCAGGGCAGAGATATCTGCAGTCCCCATAGTCTGCCCACAGGACTTCATGCATTTTGTCATGTTAAGGCCTATCAAGTCAACTTTGTGCACCCAGATGGCCTTCAGTTAGAGTCCATCGACTAGAGCCTGTTCAGCTTGCCTAGTATCACTTCCTTCAAGAAGACCAACTCTTCCTCTCTCAGCAGTGATCAGCTGCCAATAGTTCCTTGCCAATGTTGTGGGCTCCTTCCCATGAACAGAACTCCTATTTGAAGCCCCACCCACCCAGGGCTTGGGGAGCATTGTAGAAGAGGAGGTAGAAAGATTGTAAGAGCCAGGGGGGAGGTTCATGGCCATTAGGAAACAGTCTCCCAGGCCCCTGGAACCTTGCTCATACGAGCTTGCAGTGATGGTGGCAGCATGCACAAGACCCATGCAAACTCAAGCAGACAGGTCTATGTTTCTGTAATTATGTCCCTCACTTCCTACCTTTGTTCTGATTCTTCATTGTTTTCTCCTTTGGGGTCTCATGTAGCCCAGGCTCGTCCTCCAACTCACTATGTCATCAAGGATGACCATGAACCCAGGGTTCACACATGCTAGGTAAGCACTCCATGAATGGAGCTACTTCCCCAGGCCCCTTATCAGTTTTAATTTTTCTTTTGCTTTCCATCTTCCATTTCTTCTTTCAGTTATTTTTATTCCTTTTTCTCAACTTTCTTTGTTTTTGAAACAGGGTCTCATGTTGCCTAGACTAGCTTCAAATTCACTATATCACCGAGGATCAACTTGAACTTCTGATCCTCCTGCCTCTGCCTCCCAAGTGCTAGAAATATAAGCATGTGCCACCATGTCCAATTTATATGTATCAAATCCAGGCCTCTGTGCCTGCTAAGTCACCACTCTATTGTGAGCAATAATCCCAGTCCTCCTAACCCTGTTCAGATCATACATTGCTACTAAGACTAGAAACATAACAGCACAGGGCACACTCCATATATTTCACTATTTACAATAAATCTGCCTGATCAACTAGAAATATCTCTGTGAGACCTACAGAGAATGCAGCACAGTATGCACTGTGTGAAAAATATAACAATCTTTCCCAAAGTAAAAGAGAAATTATCCTGCAAAATCCAACTGCAAATTTATTTAATGTCTCAAAGTAGCCTGATCTCTTGGAACACTCCCTCATCAGAAGGCTAGACCTAGAAAAGTTCTCACATAAAAGAGAAACAAATATATATTCCAGAAAATGCATAGATCTAAACAGAAAATGTCAAGAAACAAGGCAGCATCTCTCTTCCAAGAGTTCATGATTTTCAATCAACTGACTGTGCAGACACTGAAGCAGGTAAGGAATTCAAGTGAATGGTGTTTTTTACAAGAACAATGAATTGCAAGAAAATATGGAGGAAAACATCTAAATGAAGGAAGATATAAAGATATGAATATGAAATTCGACCAATAGAAACTCAGCAGGAAAGTTTGGACAAAAATCTGGAAATGAAAAGCTCAATAAGTAAGACAAAGCCCTCATTGGAAAGCATCAACAATAGATTAGTTCAAGCAGAAAAAGTTCAAGGCTTGAAGATGAACTGATAAATTAAAATGTTCAGGTTATAGCATGCACAGTGACCAGAACATGAAGACTTCTGAGAAATTACTAAAAGTTCAAACTCAGCATTTGGGGAACAGAAGTTGGTTCCAGAGCACAGAATAACAGCTTAGAAAACCTATCCAAAAGAATAGCAGAAAGTCTCCCAAGTTTCAGTAAATATATAGTCATGCAGGTATAGGAGCATTTAGAACTCCAAAAGGACATGATCACAAAAGAATCATATTAGTTCAAATGCTAAGAGTACAGAGCAAAGAAAGAATACTGAAAACTGTATGAAGGAAGTCACACTCAGGCATAAAAGCACACCCACACAAATAATAACAGATTTCTCAACAGAAACTCTAAGCCAGGAGGTCATGGAATGATGTATTTCAAGCCATGAAAAAAATAACTGCAAACCTAGGTCACTTTATACAGCAAAGTCACTCTTCCAAATAGAAGGATAAACAAAGATCTCCAAGATAAACAAAAGCCAAATGAATCCATGACCACTAAGACAGCTTATAAAAGACACTTAGAGGAATCTATACACAAAAGAGAAAGATAAATTTCAACTATGAAAGCATTCTATTAAATACCAGAAATAACTTGTAAGTTTTAAAGTATAGCATCCTGTGTCGTGTGATAGACTCTCGTGTCTTATTGCTCTGTCCACCAGGAGTGTTTAGTATCCCTGCTGTATATGCTCTGCACCTGCTAAACATTTAATGAATATCTTCATTTTCAAATCAATAGTGCTTAGTATAGACAGAGTTTCATACTATCTGGCTTTAGACATGTAGTAAAGATCTTGACAGACACCCCCCAGGGATATGGGCTGAAATTCTGTATACAGGGTGGCCACTGTACATTTACACCATCAATATGCAAACTCCTCGAATTTGCTACAGCTTCCAGATTCAACTGGACTCATCTGTTTACATTTATTTCCAATTGTCAGAATGCATTTCTAATGAGATGATGATTTTTTACTTTTGGGAAGATAAGAAAATGATCTGGTTTTGCCAAGGTGAATTCAATGAATTGTGGAAAAGTGTAGAAATGTGTAAGGAAGTGAGTTGATCACAAAAGAGATTATGGTATCAAGAATGAATGTGGAGCGCATTCTGCACAGTGAGGGATGCTCTGGAGAACCACAAAGACCATAGGGCATTACCATGAAGATCTTCAAATTGCATGATCTTTTCTAGGGTAGATATGGTAAGTTTAACAGATTTGTATTATAAGAATTGAGAGTGGAAATGTACTTAACTCCTCCTCCAATAATACTTCTTTAAATGAATGGCTGTCCAAATACATTTATTTTTCTGCTGCTGTGATAAACACGATGAACTAGAGAACTTATAGAAGGAAAAGTTTGTTTGGCTTACAGTTTCAGAGGGACTCAAATCCATAATGGCATGGGGTCGGGGGAACAGAGTAGAAAGCCTAGAGATCACATCTTCAAACAGGTATGGGAAATAGAAAAATCTGGCGAGGCTTAAGAACTCTCAAAACCTGCCCCCAATCAGGTGCTTCCTCCAGCAAGGTCACACCCCTAAAACCTCCCAAAACAGCTCCACTAACTGGGGACTATGTCTGACTGGGGTCAGTGGGGCCACCTGGGGACATTCTCATTCAAACCAACACAAGATCCATGATGGCTTTACATCCCAACATCTCACCATGCCTTATGAGTCTCCTGTTGCTCTGGTTCCCACATGCCTCTCAGCTTCACAACCTACCCTCCCCACTCCCCCCAGCCCTTGCTCTTCTCTAACCCCTATGCACAAGGTGAGCACTAATCATACTAAATTGCTGGTGATCCCTTGAGCGCAACATGCCCTTTCAAAACTCTCCAAATTTGCAAACTGCTTTCCTTTAAATCTTCTCATCTCTGCCCAGTAATGTATTCATCCTGAAGAATTCAGTCCGCTCTGGGGAGGTTTTTGTGATTCTGCACAGACAAGAAGGGAAAAAGGAGAATAGGAAAGGGAAATAGCTCTTGGCTGGATTGTGTGAAAACAGAAATTACCAAGTGATACATGAGAACACATGGAGCTCAGAGTCGATCAGACAGATTTACAAAATCCATGAACCTGAGGAGATTTCTGAATCTCGAAATCTCTTCAAGTGTAAAATAGGGGAGAAAAAACTATCTCCTGGGGATTGCTTGTGACACAGCCAAGTCCCATTCAGTCACACAGGTGGTGCTTCCTATAAATTCTTTCCTTCTCCTCACTCAAAGGAGATGCATCATTAAGGATTAACCAGTGTACACTATAATGTAAATTTTAGAATCTATAACTACTTTTTAAACAATTGTCTTCCAATCAATCCCATAAAATAGATTGTATTTTTTATCCTCAAAACTTGAATGTCAGAGAGAAACTAAGTGGCCAAGTCTGGACTCTGGGCAAGATCCTCTGAGGGGAATTTCCACAAGTTGCTGGCTTTCAAACCTGTTCCCTTGACAGCATAGGCCCTGAGGTTACTGCACTAAAATCTTTTGAACATTGCTGTAATTTAAGAGCTTAAATGTCATTGATTCTTGCTAATGATCATGTTTTGCTTTTATATTACAATAAAACTTCAAGCTAATTGAAGCAAAATCTCCTAAGTGAATTTCATTTCCTATTACCCATTCTTTTAGGCCTGTATGCTAAAGTGTTTGTTAGTTTTCAATTAAAAATATTTGATATCTGAAACTTCTGGTTGTGTATAAAATTTAGTGTATAAAATTTAGGGTAATGAGATAGATATATTGCTAAGAATAATAAACAATAAGCCACTGAAATTGAAAAATAGATTACACATTCACATTTCAATTTATGGAGTCACTGGACAATTAAGTATTCAGAATTTTTAAGCTACTTTAACTCAGAATAGCTAAATCATGTTACTGAAAAAAAGTGTCTCTTGAAAAATGGCCATAACACATTAAAAAGTCACTTTAACCTTCCTGTGGAGTGACCAATAGCATTCTGTACCCCTCATTATAGACCCCTGCTTCCCCTCACATTTCCAGTGAAAATAGAGCAGGCACCTATTTATTGATTAGGCCAACTTTGAAAGCACGTTAAAATCATGTTTTATAAAACCTTCTCTGAACAAATGTCTATCATTAAGGGAAGGCTATCTGATCACTAAATGTCATTGGTCAGCCTTCAGGGCTGAAGGTCTAGCCAATTACATTCATCCCTCTTGAATGCCTAGAAGGAAGGGGACACAACTGGGTCCATCCATCTGCTCTGCAATTCCTTAATGACAGGCAGCTCGGGCAAATGGATTGTTATTCATTGCAGGTCACACATAATGTTTGTGGAGCCCAAGGCAGGGATGCAAGCAGAAGCCCATTTTTATACATCCAAATGTCTCTGAAAGTTATAACAAAGCTTGTTTAAAGTAAAGAATGGTTTTACTAAAAAAAAAAAATCTAGAGAATGTCTTTTTCTCATTTTTCCCCACAGTAGCACAACCATTACCCCAGCAGACAAGCTTAAGGTCATCCAGCAGGCTGCTGAAGAGGTCTCCCAGAAAGTCCTAGCATCAATCCAGGAAAGCTTTTTATGGTCCATAGATGATTTGTTTACTGCAGGCCAGGTAACCAATCTTTTATGACCCTATTTTAGTTTAGTTCACTCCAACTTTTTGACAAAATAGCTTTTGTCGGTGGCAAACATAACAGTGTGGGAATGTCTACACAAAACCCAGATTTGGCTACAAAGGAAATATGGGATCATTTATTCTGGGTCACATATGAGTTGCTGGAGGCCTGAGGACATTGGATCCAAGTTGGCCTAAATAATGTGCTCTACAGAAGAAGAGATTACATGAACTTTTATAGTTAGAGAACAAGAGTCACAAATCTATGCATTTACCAAACTGTCAGAAACATTAGGGAAGTGGGCTGCAACAATGTAGGAAATCTCCTCCTTCAGATACTTAGCTTTAGGGTTGGTGGAAGCTAGAGATCTGCTAAGCTTACCATGTAGTCCAAGAGTTTTGCATTAATAGTCATAAGAATGCTAATACAGATACAGAGGCTGAAAAAATGGGAACTAAAGGGATTACAGCTGTAATCCCACCAGTCAGGAGGCAAAAGAAAAAAAAGGAGTTCTATATTTCTTTATTGATAAAATAAACATTTGCCTCCCCTGAGGCCACAGTATAGTTTCAGATTTCAGCACCATCACTTGTCCTTCTAAACAGTCCTCCACTGTACTTTATTTTTTATTTTTTTATTTTTTTTATTTTTTATGTGTATGAATGTACTGTCTGCATGTAGGTTTGTGCACCCATGTCCTGCAATGCCGCAGGTCAGAAGAGGGTGTTGGATTCCCCTGGAACTGGAGTTCTCCTGGAATTGGAGTTACAGAGGGTTCTCGGCCACCATGTGGGTGCTGGGGATCAAACCCGGGTCCTCTGCAAGAGCAGTCGGAGCTCTTAGGCCATCTCTCCAGCCCATGTACTTTAAAAAACAAATCACAACAAAGAATAGGCATGAGTCATTGGTTTTACTTTAAATATACTTTTATTGTCCAGGCATGTTGGCACATACCTTTAATCCCAGCACTGGGGAGGCAGAGGCAGGTAGATCTCTGTGAGTTTAAGGCCAGCCTGGTCTATGTAGTGAGTTTCAGGGCAGCTGGAGCTACAAAGAGACCCTGTCTCAAAAACACAAGACTAAATAAATAAATAGTTTGTTTTTTAGATAGGCTCTCCCTATAGCCCCAGCTGGCCTGGAACTCACTCTGTAGACCAGGCTGGCCTTGAACTCACAGAGATCCTCCTGCCCCTGCCTCCTGAGTGCTAGGATTAAAGGGTGGGCCACCACGCCCAGCTTAAAGATGATTCTTAGCTACCATGTGGGTTCTGGGAATCCAACCTGGGTCCTCTGCAAGAGCAGACAGTGCTCAACCGCTGAGCCGTCTCTCCAGCCCCAATAGTACTTTTTTACTCACTAGAGTTGAAAAAGGAAAAAAATTCAGAAGAGTGACCCCTGAAAGAATGGGAAAGAAATCAAGTGAGCATTGCAATATCCCCCATCTAACTTCTGGGTTATTTTCCAGACAATAACATAGCAAATGTGACCAAAAAAAGAACACAGCAGACAAAGCTGATATGATGAAAAATCTTGGCCGCTTGACTGTGTAGACCAGAGTACCAGAGAAGAAAGCTGCACACATCCAGTTCTACAGCTCTGAGACGGCTCATGCTTTGAATGTCCCCCACAAGCTTGCTTTGTGCCCCTAGACCCCCAGCTCGTTGCAGCTTCGGGAAGTTGAAGAACCTTTGGGACACAGGGCCTAGCTGGCAGGCGTGGGGATCACAGCCCAGCCTTACTTCTGGCCCGCTTTTATGCTTCCTGTCTGCCTCTATGATGTGACCACTACAGTGCTCATGGCACCACAGACCAAGCTGAACCAGCCACCATGTCTTCCCGCCGCCATGGGTCCATAAACCCAAGTAAGCCTTCTTCCCTCGTTTCTGTCGGCAATGCGAAAAGCACGCAACGCAGCTCTTCTCAGGGATTCAGGTCAGGAATTCACTGCTTACTGAATGTAGGAATAGAAACTACCATGCCAAAAGAAACAAGGAGATAGAAACCAGTCCCCAATACTCATTCACAGCCAGAAATAGTGCTTGTTCCTGCAAGTCACGTTGAAATGCTCTTTGACTCAGGGGCACTGGACTAGACAGTGTTCAGACTTCACGCAGGGCACAGTGCACACCTATAATTCTAACACAGCATGCAGGACCTACAGGCTGGAGGATTGTAAATCCAAGGCCTTAGCCTAGGTTATACTATGAAAATCTGCCTCAAAATAAATATAAATAAAATACAATAAATGAATAAATACATAAATAATAAGCTTTCTTGCCTCACTGGTAGGATATGGCCCTCATTATTATGAAAATAAGTAAGTTCCACTGAACATAATTCAAAAAAAAAACTAAAAGGATCAAACTGATACAAAGTTAACATTATCCTCAAATTAAACTCAGTAACATTTACAAGAAAGTTTTTTTAAATACCTTTCTTTAACAACAAAAAAAGGCATGATGTCTGGCAGCCAATCAAAAGTTAATAGGCACCAGGGTGGAAAGATGGCTTAGTGGTTAAGAGCACTGACTGCTCTTGTAGAGGACCCAGGTTCAGGTCCCAGAACCCACATGGTAGCTAACCTTCTATAACTGCAGTTCTAGAGGATCTGAAGCCCTCTCCTGTCCTCTGTGGGCACTGCACAACACAGGTACATTTATATACATGCAAGCAAAATACACATACACATAAAATACACATAAAAAATAACATATTTAATTAATAGACTCCTAAAGAAGAAGTACGTCCATTACATGGAGAAAATTCAGTAACTAGAAACTGAAAGATATTAGAATTAGCACAGAAAGGCATTGAGATAACTAATTCATACATCCAAAAACTTAAGTAAAGAAATGGCAGCTAGGGGCTGGAGAGATGGTTCAGTAGTTAAGAGCACTGACTGCTCCTGCAGAGGACCCAGGTTCAGGTCCCAGAACCCACATAGCAACCATCTTTAGTGCCAGGCATGGTGGTGCATGCCTTTAATCCCAGCACTTGGGAGGCAGAGGCAGGCAGATCTCTGTGAGTTCAAGGTCAGCCTGATCTTCAGAGTGAGTTCCAGGCCAGCTGGAGCTATAAGGCAACCCTGTCTCAAATAAATAAATAAATAAGTTTTATTTTCTATTAATTATCTATATGGGTGTGTGTGTGTGTGTGTGTGTGTGTGTGTGTGTGAGTATAGGTGCTCCTGGAGGCCAAAGGCAGCAGGTCTCCTGGAGCTGGAGGGACAGCTGGTTGTGACTTGCCCAGTATAGATTCTGGGAACTGAACAAGCGTAGACCTAACCGCAGAATCACTACTTCCTCTTAACCACTGAGCCATTTCTCCAGCCCCACCCCATTCTTCTTGATCTACCCTGGAGAGAAACCAGTCAACCAAAGCCTAACCTAGGATTTAATTAGAGCCTAAGTAAGATGAGTAAGGAGAATATCCACTTCCCACCAGCTCTAACCTTCCCATCTAGAAGAAGGAAAATACCTAGCTCCAGGCCAACCTGCCGCCTCACTGAGAAGAAGAAAAACAAGAAACACTTGTGAAATTCTACTGAGTGAGAGGCTCACTAAACGACTGAGACTTGATCACAGGACTGAAAATACCCTCACCACCACATGTCAGGTATGTACTTTCCACAGTTCTTATTACCCGATACGTCATATCCAACTAACAAGAGAAAAGTTACAAAGTATATGAAAAAGTAAAACCCACACACACAATTTTAGGAAACAGACTAATCCTCAGAACCAAATAACATGGAGACTCTAATAACTACAGAAATTCAAGCAACTGGGATTAAAATTCTGAGAACTCTAGCAGAGGAAGTAGCAGTCAATGTAAGTACAAATGGAAATCCTGAGAGCAAGCACCTGAGAAAGAGAAAGGAGGATTGTGGGGAACTGACTGATTGCTCCACTTATGGTTAGACTGGGCTTCAGTTTCTCCCAGCACTGAGGAATTTGGAACTTCTTTTTGAAGCTTCAGCCCATCACCGTGGAGCTATCACAAATGTTTAACCCAACCGTGACCCCGGGTCTTTTCAGATGTCCTGTAAAGAAATCCACCCCCTAAAGATTCACCAGGCTTGGAACCATACATGTGAGTAAAGGACCTTCCAAACTTGACCCTCAACCCTAGTGCCAAGCTTTCTTCCCTTCTACCAGAGTCATGCCCCAACCTCAGGACAGAAGCAAAAGTATCTTGTGCTTTCCTAGGCAGAAAGGGGTCCAGACATTGTTGGTGCCCAGAGACTCACAGGTGAAATCGAGAAGATGCATCTGACTTAAAAGAAAACTAAGAGGGACTGGACTTCAGGGTAATCAGAGTGAAGAAGAAGTGTGCTCTTCAAATGTCCCTGTTGTCTCCACAAACATCACAGATGGGAATCCTTCTGAGGGCCTAGAACAGGAAATCATTATCACGAAGGGTCAGTTCAGATATAAATCTTCCATTGTTTTTTCCTGCTGGTAATGCCATGCTGCAGGAGAGAAAGCTAATCTTTAAGATTAGACTACACAGCCTTCATTTTGAATGTGAACTCCATGACACCTCTCTCTCTCTCTCTCTTTGTCCCTCCACCCCCCATTCCTTCCAAACTCATCCTTAGTAATCTATGAGGAATGTGCATGTAGTTTGCATATGGATGGTTTCATTATACTTTAATGCTTTGATTTGACCCAAAGAGGCACCAATGAGTCTCAAGTATTCTCCTGTTGCCTTCAAAGCCTCTAGTCAGTGATGAATTATAATAACTTGAAAGAATGTAAATAGAGTATTGGGTAGCTTATTTAGAATGTAATAAGAAGAGAAGATCATTAGATTTTCTGACTCCGAGAAATTTATAATAAAAGGAAATCTTGTTATTTTCATTCTTAGTAGTAAATGTATAGAGGAACCAATTTTAAGAAATACTGTAGCAGAAGTCAAGACACCATTTGATGGAGTGATTAGTATAGTACGCACAGCTGAGGAGAGAGTGTCTGAGCCCAAGGATATAGATACATTCCACGAAAACTTCAAAAACTGAAAATTGTGAGGAACTGTAAGCCTGCTCATAAAGAGTTAACTCTGAAATAGCTTCAGAACCGTTCCCTAAAAGTGCAGACGTGCAGAGAAGCTTCCTACCTGCATACCTGATGTTCCGGAGGAAGCTTATCACAAGCAAACAGTTTCTGCTGGAGCCAGCAGCCCGCGGAGGAAGCTTATCGCGAGCAAACAGTCTCTGCCGGTGCAAGCAGCCCACCCGATAAACTTTTAACTCTTACAAGAGCTATTTTCTACCCCCTCCCCTCTTCCTGATTCTTCCCACCTTTTGCTAAATATATACTGCTGTCTTTGCTCAATAAAGTAGACTTTGACAACCTTTGCAAAGTCTCATTCTTTTCTCTTGCCCATTATATTTCAGGTTTTGGGGTCCCCCTCAGGTACCTGACGTTACATGACCTGTAGACAGGGTCATATTGGCGCCCGACGTAGGGGCTCGAGGTAAGAAGACCCCTCTACCAGACAAGGAACAAGGAGGTCCGGCCGGACGACATAATAGAGAGGGCGCTTCGCCATCAGCGGAGCGTGGAAAACCTCAGGAAAAAGAGAGGGCGCTTCGCCACCCACGGAGCGCAAATCCTCGGGAGAAAAAGGTAAGTAGTTCCTTGATCTTTAAAGATGGGCAATTCACTGTCTAAGGAAGAAAAGCTTATTCAGTACTTCAAGACAGCTTTCAGGGAGAGAGGAATTCAGGTTAAAGAAAAAAGACTTAACTAAATTTTTTATATTCATAGGGGACACATGTCCCTGGGTGGTCCTTGATGGACCTTCAATTCACCCCAAAACATGGAAAAAGGTAAAGCAAGATCTTGACTGCATCATGCAGACTAAGGGACCGGACAGTATTCCTGTCCAGACTTTTACTTATCGGACTGTTATTAATGAGATAATTCAGAACCCCCTCCCCCCCCACAACACTCGCTGCGGGCTCCGTCCCCAATCGCCCTAAGCCAGACACCCCAGGCAACGCCTGTCAGTCCCCCAAAGAGATCCATTTCCTCTGCCCTATAAAGCAGCTCCCCCTCCCCTTTTTTGTGGCCATACTTGGCTCTGCCGGAGTCCGAGAATCTTAACTTCTCCAGCAGGCGACTGGCTTTCTCCCCTAAGCGCTCCATGCCCTCCCAGGCGGCCCCCCACAGCGTATCTGCAGCCGCCCCTCTGCCAGAGTACCAGCTCAAGTTCCCCAGGGGTGCGGGCTATGGCAAGGAGCTCACTGGGCGGCCCAGGTGCCCAGCACTCGTCATCTTGAAACATCTCCCAGCTGGACAGGCTGAGCGCGCCCCACAAGCCACTGTTCCCTTATTTCAGTTACCCGAACCCATTCCAAAACCACCGAGAAAGATTTTAACGAGGCTATGCCTCCAAACTCTTATAAGGGAGAGACAGAACCAGAGGGAAAGACCGAGTAAGTCGATAGCCAGGGAAAAAGAGGGAAATACAAAATCCATCATATTAAGATGCCAGGCAGCAGGCCCTGCTTAACATAAATGTTAGTTAAGGTGGAACAGACATTTAGTAAATCAATCCAACATTTGGTGACTTTGAGTAAAAAAAGTGTTTTAATGGAGTTAACTAAAAAATGCGCCGACCGCTCTTGCAGAGGACCGGGTTCGATCCCCAGCACCCACATGGCGGCTAAGACCGTCTGAAACTCCAATTCCAGAGAACTCCAGTTCCAGGGGAGTCCGACGCCTCTTCTGACCTCCGCGGCATTGCACGAGTCACGGGTGACAGACTGCATGCAAACAATACATTCATACACATCGGAAATAAAATAAAATTAAAAAAAAATTAAAAAAAATGTCATATGTCGGGGCTGGAGAGATGGTCTAGCGGTTAAGAGCGCCGACCGCTCCTTGCAGAGGACCCGGGTCCGTCCCCAGCACCACATGGCGGCCGAGAGCCGTCTGAAACTCCAATTCAGGAGAACTCCAGTTCCAGGGGAATCCGAGACCCTCTTTGACCTCCGCCGGTGTTGCAGACACGGGTGCAAGACCTGCATGCAGACAGTACATGTATACACATACAAAAAAAAAAAATGTCATATGTCTATGCTTGCTAGCTGTGTGTTAACTGTTCTCTCATGTGTCTGATTTTTGTCATGTGTGATTCTTCTGTGTTGGTTTCTGTTAAAAGTGGCCACTTCAAAGTTCTTTCATTCTATTTTGTGCACATAAATTTAAGCTTACTTGGCATGCCTCTTAACCTTTTTTCAAAAGCCTAATTTGAACCTGGGTTCCTAAGTTGCCTCTACCATAAAAAACTTCTAAACTAGTTTTCTAAAGGTTTTATTTGTTATCGTTTATACTGGATAAGTCAGGCAGGGGGTGCACTCTTTTCCACCTGGATGGAAAGCCATAGGCAGACTGACCTATTGGTGGAATCATTAAGTTCACTAGCCCGGGGACACGCCTTGAAAGCAGCTGAGGGCTACAGGGTAGACCCTGTCTCGGAAAAAAAAAAAAAAGAAAAAAAAAGAGGAGACCTGTGGGTCTTGGAGACCAGTTGATAAGCTAAAATCTCTACAAGATAAAAAATTACACTTTCAAGGAATATGTTCCAGGAGGAATTGTTTGTGATGATGGATGTGTTTGTTGACTGTGTGCTGTCTGTGGTCTTGCCTTGGCTGTTGTGTTTCAAGTTGTGACATGGAAAAAGTTTAACATCTCCAAATCAGTAAGGCATGGGCTAAGGATAATATCACGAGAAAATTCCCCTATATTGACTGTGGTGAGCCTGTGGATGGTGCTGTTGGGGACTTGGCCTGTGCACCAAGACCCTTTCTCTGATAGGCTTTGGGAAGCTGCATTCTCTTGTGTGTTCCCCATTCAGAGGACACATTATGAGCCCATGAGTGCTTTTTTGGCTTCCCTGGATTGGGCCCATCTGTTGCTTCCCCAGCTTCCCAGGTTGTGGTATTCAGAGAAATTGTGAGAAGGAGCCTCCTGTCCCTCTCCAATCGGCCTCTAGAGGTTTTGAAATGTGGTTAAATTTGCCCTACAGCCTGGGCGTCCTGGTTTCCCCTTTCTGGCACAGCTCAGGTGGGGAAGGGGTCACAGAGGCTGGAGAAGGGACAAGGCTATATAGGCAGCCGCTCGCGCTACAAAGACTATCCCACCCGAACTCCTTTTTCGCAAAAGGCGTCTAGTAGAGAACCCAGTGTGTGCTCGTTGGTAGTGGCGCCCTGGTTTAAAGAGTTTCGGCCGAGTTGGTACGTGACAGTTGCTCAAGTAGCGTAAGAATCAGAGTGGCAAGTGTTGTGTATAACAGGAACTCTGAGTCACCAGGGCAACACGCGTTTTCTGCCGTTTCTTAATTAGTATATTTTAGAGTGTCGGATCTGATTATATCACTTCAAGTAAAGCTCATCATCCAGTCCGGAGATCTGTTGTATTTCTTGATGTACTATAATGACATCTATTCAGTATATAAAGTGTGAATCGGATTATATGAATGATATTATATATCTATACGTGACAGACTAGGGTTCAGTAAGGGATGGGTATATATTTTATTAATTTTGCGGAGGAACTCAGCATTGGGTCATGGAGGTTTCATTTGTCTCTGGCGGTGAGTTCATAGATGGAGGCGAATCCTATGGAGGCGATGTGGGCTGGGGCTCGGCCTTTTGGTTTTGGTACAAATAGGTATATCATGACGCTCCTACACATCTGCATATTAACTCTCCTTCTGGGTGTCTTGGACTTTATATAGGGTCTCTTCGTGTAAGGTCTTAGAACTGGCTGCCTCTTACTCCATCCTAGCGGCGAGTTGGGGTTCATCAATGTGTTTTAAAGGTGCAGCCTAGATTCCAATCCTCCGGAGAGGACTGTCTTTTAGTTGTGGACCTCTCATCGTCTTATTCCACAGAAATGTATCAATTAAGCTATATTAAAAATCTCATCGTCAACTCATGTATTTTAAAAATCTCAAAGAGTACTAGAGAAAAATTGTACTAGGCCTTTGAGAATTTGTCTACAAAACAAACTTGGTCACCGATAATAAACCAATTGGTCTTTGTTCCTTTTAAGAGACTGCGATTGATTGCGTTAAGATTTTAGGTTGCTCTACCATGATAATATATAGGTAACGTATTGAGGGGGGCAGACATGGGAAGGGTAACTCTCTTGGCTGTGAACCCGTCTACGGGGTCCAGGGGCTAACTTTGTGTGAACTTCACACCCCATTGGTTACACCACCCTTTAACGCGGCCTTTCCACCCTCCGGAGGGATCTTGTCGCTCGGGATGAGCGGGGGTCGCGTCTCCCTTGCTGCGTCTAGGTGCCGTTCGCTGGACTTTGGGCGGGAATACCGGGGTCGTCTAGGGGAGACGCATACACGCGCAGGCCCTTCCAGGTAAACTATTATGTCTTCTCTCAGCTCTAGGCGGGGTCTGCGGGGGGCAGCTGGTAGAGAGTCTCGCTGTGAACCCCGTCTACGGGATCCCTGGCCCAGAGGGACAGCGCTCAGTTCCTCAGAGTTGGTGATGCAGCATGGTTTCGCGTTTATCCCTCATGCTAACTGGTCCGAGGTAGGACTTATTGAGGCCCAAAGGGAATGTTGATGGACTCAGACTGGTGGTTTCGGCCGGCAGGAAGAACTAACCATAATCTTAACTTAAGCTATCATACTTTACGGGCGACAGGTCACCAAGAAGTAAACATCTTACCTAGTTCTTTCTAGTGTTACCACTGGAGATGGTTGGTCTTGTGCCGGAAAGGTGGCAGCGGGTGGAGAAGGTGTCTTCGCTGTGAACTCCTGTTCTACGGGGTCCGGGCCAGTTACGAGCTTCGTCATATCTTTTGGAGAAAATGCAATATAGCCGTCCAGACCTATCGCTGAAATGACAAATCCGGTCTTCAAGCCGACTCAGGCGTGAGGAGTTGGTGAGCAGAGGACAGCGAAGCGTGGCAAAAATCGTCGCGTTAGAGGCAGAATGATGCTCACTCAGCTCCTCTTTAGATTCCGTTGCTGAGATATGTGGCGCGCGGTAACTGGGCGTCTCCACGCAGAGAGACACAAGCCATATCTTGACGCCAGGACTAGGTAACAGCTCCGTGGAGCTCCTAGAAAGCAGGCGTGTCTTGCGGCTGGGCTAAGGGCTGTTGGATGAGGGTTGGTTCTGCGGCCTAGTGAACCCGTCTCTTATTACGGGGGAATCCGCGTCCGGGAATAGGAGGGAGCCTCTAAGGGGCCCAGTAAGGGTGGACATATGCTCTGTCGAGTGTAGCAGGGTGACGTTTTACCCGTCGCCTCTGGTCCCGGCTGGACTTGTGGGCGGGTAATACCGGTAGGCTTTTGGAGATGGTGAGAAAACTGCCATAATGCGCCTAGGTGGTTTCTTAAATTTTTGGTGGGTAATGTTTAAAAAATTTATAACCATGGGTCCTAAACAAAATTCTGTTCATTGCTCTTGGTCTCTTCCCTACTGGAAGCTATCTCAGGAGGCGGGAGCAGTACTTGGCGGGTTTGGAAGGCACCCGCTGGGAGAAGGATAACCTCCTATGGTGCTTTGCTGGAACACCAGTGAACCACACCACCGTCTAACGGGGTCCCACTCGCCCACACACGAGACCGACCAGACCAGTGAATAAATTTCTAGGTCAGCAAAGTTGCATGGGGACCGGGGCGCGGGCTTTAACAGATACGATAAGATCAGGCACACAATACCCCCCCCCTCCGGCGCCTGCGCCAAGTGAAAGTGAATTGCTAAGAATCCAAGTGGTCATCCTTATTGGAGAACCTTCAGAACAGAAAGAGAAGAACAACTTAGGCTTGAACATCCATATATACACAACTGAATGAAAACCTGAAACCTAGCCAAGTCAATACACCATAAAAAAGAAAAAAAAAAAAAAAAAAAAAGCATCGGAAGGAGGCAAGCAAAAACCATCCACTAATATAGTGGAAAGTCATTTGTGATTTGAACCCACAAAAGGGAAATTCCATATGCCAAGGACAAGATGAAGGGAAACATTGGAAAAGGCAACAGGATACCCATGTTAGGTTGGCACCAAGCACTACCAAACCTGGAGGTGATAGCCACAATGGGATCCCTTGGAGGAGACCCAAAGGAACAGAGCTTAGACGAATAATAGCAGAATACGCAGATGAAAATTAAAGAAAATAAGAGAATCATGGATCTAAAAGGAGAGAATGAAAACTCAAAAAGGATAGGGGGATACAATGACAAACTTCGGAAGAAACTAAAGGAACAGAATGACAAAACTCCAGAAGAACTAGAGGGAGAAAAAAACACACTCCGAATGGAAGTAGAACACTGGAAAAGGAAGCCAACCAAAGAAGAAAAGAGCACCAATAAAGAGATTGAGAAGCAAAAAGAAGAGATTGAGAAGCTCAAAAGGAAATGGAGGTACTAAAAAAAACACAGGAAGAAAAAAAAGGATTAGAACAAACTNTGTGAGGAGCTGTAAGCCTGCTCATAAAGAGTTAACTCTGAAATAGCTTCAGAACTGTTCCCTAAAAGTGCAGACGTGCAGAGAAGCTTCCTACCTGCATACCTGATGTTCCGGAGGAAGCTTATCACAAGCAAACAGTTTCTGCTGGAGCCAGCAGCCCGCAGAGGAAGCTTATCACGAGCAAACAGTCTCTGCCGGTGCAAGCAGCCCACCCAATAAACTTTTAACTCTTACAAGAGAAGAGCTACTTTCTACCCCCTCCCCTCTTCCTGATTCTTCCCACCTTTTGCTAAATATATACTGCTGTCTTTGCTCAATAAAGTAGACTTTGACAACCTTTGCAAAGTCTCGTTCTTTTCTCTTGCCCATTATATTTCAGGTTTTGGGGTCCCCCTCGGGTACCTGACGTTACATGACCCATAGACAGGGTCAGAAAATAAATAGAACAAAGACTAACAAAATAGAACAGAACTCCCAAGGATAGTTCAACAACTTCAAAAGATGTATTATATACATCATCAGTTGAGAGAGAGAAATATTTGAAACAATAATGACTAAGAGTTTTTGCCAAATTAATCACAGATCTGGGAAGCTTACAAAATACCAAGTAGAATGAATACAAAAAAATACACCTCTGCATGTCATCTTTAAGCTTCAGATAATTAAAAACAAAGGAAAAAGTCCTAGAAGAGGCCAGAGGGAAAAGATCTTACTAAGAGAGACAAAGATTTAGTCTTGAAAGAGCATGGACTGAAAAATTATTCTTCAAAAGTAAAAAAGAAGTAGACTTTCTTAGACAAGCGAACTTTGAAGGAATCTGTTGCCAGTCTAACTGTCTTATAAGAAATCTTACAAAGAGTTCTACAGAAAATAAAAACAATATAGTTAGAAATCAGATCAATATAAAGCAGAGTATTACAGAAGGCAAAATAAAACCTTAGTTTTCTTATTCTCTTTTATTAATTTTTTAAAGCCTACACACAAAGTTATGGGTTTCATTATGGTATTTTAGTATGTGTGTATGTGTGTGTGTTGTGTGATTATGCTTTGTTATTGTTTACTGTTTCCTCTATAACCACCATCGTGTTCTCTCTTGATGGTCCCCTTCTTTCTTGAAAATAATCCACTCTTCTGATTTCCTGTCACGTTAGTGTGTAGCCATTCCTCTGGTTTGGATCATTGCCTCCTGGAGGGAAGAGATAGGCTCTAAGACCCAAGAGGTACAGAAAAATTTATAAGGCTCAGAGTATTCCTGAAACTTACAAGGTGCCCAAGGCCTACCTGAAGTTGAATGGCTGAGCAGCCTGCAAGCTGTCCAGGGAGCTTAAGAGCACTGCCCTTTCATAAGCTGTGAAGTGAGCCTTCCTCTAAGCAGCTGTCTTTGAGTTCTGCCTCATCTTTGCTCCTATAAGTAACCCCAAGAAACTCACTGCTTCACCCGTTTGACTTGTATGAAATTGTTCTTTGGTTTGTTGGTGGTCACCTCTCTGGGCCAAAGAAATATTTCTTCACTTGTCCTCAGGAAAAGCTACACAATTCACATATAGTTCATTATTTCTCTTATTCTTAAATGACCTAACAGCTAACAATTTGTTTGACATAATAAATGCAATAATCTATTTGAATATATGTTTATACATCAGCAAAATGAATGACATAAATTAAAAACATGGGGAGGAAGGGAAAATTAGTATTTGTCTATCATAAAATACTTCTATTACACATGGACAGTGTGATGTTACTTGAAAACAGGCTTGAATTAGTTGCAAAAGTGTATTGCAAACTTAGGGAAACCCTAAACATTTTGTAAGAGAAGTATAATATTGCCTGATCTAATGATAAAGGAGAGAATATTAAACCACATTAAACACTCAATTAAAACCACAAAAGGCAATAAAAATAGAAGACCAAAGAATGAAAAAGGAAATGATCAATAAGCAGAAAATTGTACAAAAAATGGCCAATACCAATCCAACCACAGTAAACATCACTTTTCCATCAATATTGCAGATGCCCTGTGGTGGTCTGAGTGAATGACAATGACCCTCATAAGCTCCAAGTATTTGGACATGTTGTCATCAGTTGATGTCACTGTCCTGAGAGGTTTCCGGAGGTGCAGCCTAGTTGGAGGAAGCACATCATTGGGTGGATTTCCTGTCTCTCTCTGCTTCCTGTGCCTGCTTGAAGATGTGATTGCTTGGCTTTCTGCCCCAGCCACCTCTGCCACATGCCTCCCCTGCCATTACGGATGGTAATCCACCTAGAATCATAAGCCAAATAAACTCTCCCTTCTATAAGTTTCTTTGATCAGTGTTTTTAGCATAGCCACAGAAAAGTAACCAGTACATGAACCAATAATAAAACACAGATTGTCATGGTAGCTTTTGCAAAAGATCAAATAATGTCTACAAAAACTCATTTCACATATAACCATACAAATTGTATGTGCTTATATTTGGGGAATAAATGACAAATATACCAAGCATTTCTAATGAAATCAAACTGATCAAAGCCACTGATAAAAAGAGTGTCTTCAGCCAGGCATGATGGTGCATGCCTTTAATCCCAGCACTTGGGAGGCAGAGGCAAGTGGATCTCTGTGAGTTCAAAGCCAGCCTGGTCTACAGAGTGAGTTCCAGATCAGCTGGGGCTATAGAGAGACCCTGTCTCAAAAAGACAAAAAAAAATGTCTTCAAAGCTTTAAGAGGAAAACAACATATCACATAAAAGGACAATAAACAAGATAAAAGATTTTCCAACAGAACTAACATGAATAAGCCATTGGTGCAACATTTGTAAGTACTGGGAGGAATCCCAGAAGGCAAATATTGCATGATCTCACTCATATGTAAAGTCGTAAAAGGTTGACGGTATAGAAGCAGAGAACAGAAATGGCTACCAAAGGCTTGGATGGTCCGGGGAAAGGAATGGAGAGACACTGGGGTGGGGCACAGAGTAACACTTAAAAAGAGAAAATTATTCATGAGATAATGATTCAGCAAGGCAGCTGTTCTAGTTTGCTTTTCTGTTGTTATATTAAAACACTCTAACCAAACACAATTTGGGGGAGGAAAAGGTTTATTTCGGCTTACATTTGCAGATCACACTCTGTTGTTGGAATTCAGGGCAGGAACTAAAGCAGAAACATGGAAGAACACTGCGTACTGTCTTCAGCCAGCTTTCCTATACAGCAGCCCACGAGCACCTCCCTAGGAGCGGCATAATTAATAGTAGTCTAGACCCTCCTACATCAATAATCAAGCAAGACACCCCACAAACATGCCCATAACCCATTCTGATCAAGACAATTCTGCAACTGAAGTTCCCTCTTCCCGGGTAATTCTAGATTATGTCAGGTTGACAAAAGAAAAAAAATCTACCAAGACAGCAATTTTGGTTTTGCATTCTTTTATGACTCTTCTCCACAAAAATGGAATCTGCAGAGGAAACACATTTGTAAATGAGCTAGATTTAAACATTCTACAATAGATACATACTGCAAAATATGCTGAATGCAATGAAGCTATAATGTTATTGTCAACTTAAAAAATAAATACACTTGTTTGGAATAAAATTAAGTGCTGAAAGGAAAACCTGTCACTCTATAATTCTATATTCATAGAACTTGATTTTTTAAAGGAAAAGCAAATAAATGCATCCATCACCCACAGATTTATACTACAAATTACAGTAAAGTTCTGCAAGCAAGAGAAAAATGATACCATATGCATATAAGAGTCTAAAGCAATGTAAATAAGACACTGAGATGGTGACTAGATGTGTAACTGTCAACCTTTTGCCTTATAACAGCTATGCAATATGAAATTTATGTAAACTGTGTAACAATAAAGAACATAAGTGCTAGGAGAGCAGAAATTGAGACATGTTATCTTTTTTTTTTTTTTTTTGGTGTTTTTGAGACAAGGTCTCCCTGTAGCCTCCATGCTATACATAAACTGGAGCAGCAGGGCTCCAGAAATGGCTCAGTGGTTGAAAGCACTGACTGTTCTTGTAAGGACCCAGGTTCAGTTCCCAGGACGCACATGGCAACTAACAACCATCTGTAACTCCAATTCCAGGGCATCTGATACCTCCTCCTGACCTCCTCAGGCACTGCACAACATGGGTGCACTTACATACATGCAGGTAATACACTCAAACACATAAAATGAAAACAATAAATAAAATATTTTTAAAAGAAAGTGGAGCAACGCTGCCAAAAGCCTACATGGCTACTGAAATCATGGAGTATTATTGCAAAGATTTATGAATAATAAGTCTATAACTCAATCATAAATAATACCCTGGGGTTAGAGAATGACTCAGTGGCTCAGAGTGCTCGCTGCTCTTCAGAAGACCAAGGTTCAGTTCCCAGTACCCACATCAGGCACACAACTGCCTGTAACTGTAGGTAGCTCCAAGTGCTCCAGCACCATATACTGATCTCTGAAAACACCTGCATGCACATGAGCCTGCATACATGCACACACACACACACACACACACACACATACACATATACACATATTAAAATTAAAAAATATTTTTTAAAGAATGATCATTCATAGGCTGCTGGCACATGCCAGAGCAAATTGGGCACAGAGTGTGGGCCAGGGGGCAGGCATGTCAGCCAGGAGCATCCTGGAAGCTGAGGTTCGAATCCCTAGCCTGCATTGCATAGAGGCTGCTGGCACACGACAGAGCAGCTGGGGCACATGGTACCTGCACAGGCTAAGCAAGCAACCCCCACCCCCACCAACTGGAACTCTGGAGGAAGGTTCCAGTATGCCCTACAACCAACCTAGAGGAACTGGCTAGCAGCAAAGGGAGTACAGTGCTCAGAAGGTGTCATCTGGGTTGTTACACACCTAGTTCTCATGGAACGGAAAGGGAAGAGTGAACTATACCTTCCAATATATAACCAAAATTGAAAGCCTGAAACCTAGACAAGTCAACACTCCATAAATAAGGAGAATACAGGGAAGGCACCTGAAGGAATCAAGGAAAGCAATCCTTCAACACCGTGAAGAGGCATTAGAGATTTGCATCAAACCACATGCTGAGAGCACAACTAAAGAACAATACTGGAAAAGCACAGAATAACTCCACACCAAACTCTATGGAGCCTGTGGAGGACTCCTACAATGGAATCTTCCTAGAGGTAACCCAACAAAGAATAGAATAACAATCACAGACATATTCAAAGAAATCATAGAACTAAAGGGAAAGAATGAAAAACTCAGAAAGGACCTAGAGGGAGACAATGAGAAACTTCAGAAAGAACTAAATGGAGAAAAATGACAGACTCCAGAAAGAGCTAGAGAGAGAAAATGACAAACTCTGGAAGGAAGTGAAAATACTGAAAAGATCCCATGCTGAAATGAAAAAGGAAACCAGGGCTGGAGAGATGGCTCAGCAAGTAAGAGCAACAACTGCTCTTACAGAGGACCCAGGTTCAATTCCCAGCACCCACATGGTGGCTAAGGACCATCTTAACTCCAGTTCCAGGGGAATCTGATGGCCTCTTCTGACCTCCACAGCATTGCATGACATGGGTGCACCAAACTACATACAGACAGTACACTCATACACAAAAAAACAATAAATAAAAAA
>VZQC01015540.1:135717-168740 GCA_009823505.1 Rhizomys pruinosus | reverse complement strand
GCACCTAGTTGTAAGGCAAAACTGAGCAACGTTAATGTTGTGGTCCTCGTGTCTGAAAACCTATACTCGTTATTCGTGAATCCCTAGACAGGTTCTAGAACTAACCTAACCATTTATTTTCAGCCTTGGATTTATAAGAGATGAGATGGTTAATCTATGCATCTTTTAGAGTAAATAAAATTAAAATAGAAAAATGCGAATCAAGAAATATGATATGGACATAACAACATTTTGTTAAAGGTACAATTTTTTAATTTTTTATTTATTTTTTGTATGTGTATGAATGTACTGTCTGCATGTAGGTTTGTGCACCCGTGTCATGCAATGCCATGGAGGTCAGAAGAGGGTGTCGGATTCCCCTGGAACTGGAGTCAAAGACCGCTCTCGGCCACCATGTGGGTGCTGGGGATCAAACCCAGGTCCTCTGCAAGAGCAGTCGGTGCTCTCAACCACTAGGCCATCTCTCCAGCCCCTCAAAAGGTACAATTTTAATATAGGTGCAATGTATCAGGCTGGTGTAACTTAGCCTCTCTGGGTGCTTAACAACCATACTTAACGCCTATACCAATTTGGCTGAGGAACCTAAGGGATAACTTTGTTCCTTGCCCCAGAGGTCAACCAAGTCTTAGGGGACTATGCATGGGGGCATCTTCTTGAAATGTCCTGCAAATGGTGGGTCACCAGTCTTCCTGTTCAGGGAGGTTTTGGAGATCCACTAATGGACTCAGCCAGTGTCCAGTCTATAAAGAGGAAAGTCTGGGGCTGGAGAGATGGCCTAGCGGTTAAGAGCACCAACCGCTCTTGCAGGGGACCCGGGTTCTATCCCCAGCACCTACATAGTGGCTGAGAGCCGTCTGTAACTCCATTCCAGGAGAACTCCGGTTCCAGGGGAATCCGACACCCTCTTCTGACCTCCACAGCATTGCACAACATGGGTGCACAAACCTACATGCAGACAGTACACTTCATACACATAAAAAATAAAATAGCCGGGTGTGAATGGCACATGCCTTATAATCCTAGCACTTGGAGGCAAGGCAGGCAGGCAGTCTTGTGGAGTTCAAGCCAGCCTGGTCTACAAGTGAGTTCCAGGACAGCTGGGGCTACAGGGAGACCCTGTCTCGAAAAGACCAAAATAATAAATAAATAAATAATAATAAATAATAATAAATAAATAAATAATAAATAAATAAAAAAAATAATTTAAAAAGAAAAAGATCGAATGCCACAATTAAAAAAAAAAAATAGGAAAGTCTACTTTTGCTTCTGAAAAGGAAGCCTACTAGCAAGACTTGATTTTGTCCTCAAGTGGTTGAAACTGGTAAATGAAAAACTGAAAGGAGCCAGGGGCTCCTACCCTCCTCCCCCAACCCCACAAAAAACCCAAGAGACCCCTGAGGACCAGATCCTCAACTGACCTCAAGAAAACAAAACAAAACAAAAAAAACCCTTGTTTATCTGGGCTAACTGTGTGGCCTTAAGCATCCAAAAGGAATGTGAAAACATAAATAAATAATCAGTAAGACCAGGGAAATTGTACATCAGATATAAAACTTGAGATCTTAGTAAGAAGACAAAAAGAAAAAAGAGAGAGCACTGTTGTTTGGCCTGTCTTCAATTCTTACTGGCAAGTGCATCTACTCTGTGGCTGCCATTGCTTTTGCCATTCTTCAAAGACATGAGACACAGCTTTTTAACCCTCCAATATGGACTGAAGACTCATGTCTCTCCAAGAATCCCCCAAACCTTCAATGCCAGATGGGGACTGCTGAGATACCCACTTGTGGACTAAACAGCTAAGGGAGTCAGCCTATGAAGTATAGACTTGCCATTGTTGGGTTACTTTGGCAGTATCATGGAGGCCAGTGCAGGGGGATCAAGACAGGACGTGTGCTTACTGGACTTCATTGGGGGGACCATGGGAGGGAAAGACCCCAGTGTGGAGCACAAGGGCAGGACTGATGGTTGTTTGGGACTGCCATAGAGGAACCTTCAAACACTTCCTAAAGGAAAACATGACATCTTTTAGGAAAAAAAAAATCCTCCAATTCAGGTGATATATATATATATTATATATATATATTATATATAAAACTTTCAACTCTTAGGACTTCATTTTTATGCCTTGTGGTTGCATAGGTGCTGGACAAGTGTAAAAAGTGAGCTTAAAGCTTAACAATAGAGAAACTTTATTTTTCTTACTTTAGTTCCTTGTTTCACTCTACCTGTAAGCCATTTCATAGCTGATGTGTTTTGATTCATATCTTGTTTTTATCTGGTCATTGTTTTCCTCAGTATCTGTTTTTTACACTTTCTGCTCGGTGATTTTCTAAGGGCTGCTAAGCTTTCAGTCAGATCACTGGAACCACAGCCTCACTGACTTGTTTCACTTTCCCTAAATCCTCTTGTTTAAACCTGACCATGAAATCAAAATTCCTTTCTTTACTTGGCAATCTGTGCATGACACAGATTCTCTGTATTCATGCTATGTAATACTTTTAAGTCGTGTACACAGTGCCATTATTTCTCACAAGAACTCATTCTAGAAAAGGCAAAAGTGTCAGTTCCACCCCTTGAGGGAGAAGCAGGTACCCTAACTGCTAGAAAGCCAAAATCAAGCAGCCAGAAAAACGAGAATTAATGATAAAAAGAATTATTAAAAACCAAGGCAGGGGGCTGGAGAGATGGCCTAGCAGCGGTTAAGAGCACCGACCGCTCTTGCAGAGGACCAGGTTCGATCCCCAGCACCCACATGGCGGCCAAGAACCGTCTGAAACCCAGTTCCAGGAGAAACTCCAGTTCCAGGGGAATCTGAAACCCCTTCTGACCTCCGCGGCATTGCACGACACGGGTGCACAAACTGCATGCAACAGTACATTCACACACATAAAATAAAATAATAAAAATTAAAGGAAAAAACAACAAGGTCAGCTGGAGAGCAGACTTCAACCAGACGGGTCAGGTCACTGGAACTTTTTCAAGCAGTGAACCTTTCACAAATGGCCCCGCCACATTTAAATATACAAACAGCCTGCAAATTGGTTTATATGAGGATGTCTTGTACTCATGGATCATCACTTATAGCTAAAAATGAAAAAAAAAAACTGAGAGAAAGATGCAGGACAGTTATGGCAAAATGCAGCAAAATGCATGATCTGGGATGGGGTGGGGGTAGGGGGGAAGGGAAAGGGAAATATGCCTGAACTGAATTGGAAAATGATGTATGAAATGCACAAAGCATCAATTAAAAAAAAAAAAAAGAACTGGTAAAAAAATAAATAAATATACAAACAAGAAAAAAGTGAATAGATAGAAAACTGCATGTTAATATTTCTAATTGGATGGCTCTATTAGTATCACAGATAAGCATGTAAATAAACAGTAAGCTCTTATAAGATACAAAAGGATACTACTTTTTCTGAATCAACTTCTTTTGTGTTCTCTTTTGTTTTTAACGCAGGGTCTCACTATGTAGCCAGGAACTGGGCCTGGACCTCACTATGTAGATCAGGTGGGCCTTAGACTAACAGAGATTCCTCCTGCCTCTCCCTCCTAAATCTATTTTTGTGCCTCATATTTTTAATGCAATAAGTACACAATCACAAACTTCTTTTTCTATTGTTATTAAACTTTTTCCATAAGTCATACATCATTTCTCAATCGAATCTAGAGTCACTTCCCATTCCATGCCCCCCACCCCATCTGAGTCCCCGCACTCTGCCATACATGTCCTGCATCTTTTTCTGAGTCTTTCCAGAATTCTTTTCAGTTCTTTTGTTGTCCTTCTCTCCAACCTGTCTTGCTACAGTGTATATACACATTCATAAATATACACATACATACATACATACATACACTTATCACTTGAATTGGAGGATTTTTTTCCCCTGAAAGATGTCATGTTTTCCTTAAGGAAGTGCTCGAGGGTTCCTCCTTGGCAATCCCAAACAACCATCAATTGTGCACTTTTGCTCCACATTAGGGTCTTTCCCTCCCATGGTCCCCCAAATGAAGTCCAGTAAGCGTGTGTCCTATCTTGATACTCCTGTACTGGCCTCCATGATACAGCCCAGGTAGTCCAACAATGGCAGTCTATATTCTGATGAGGCTGAAATCCCCTTAGCTGTTTAGTCTGCAAGCTGGGTATCTCAGTAGTCCCTATCTGGCATTGAAGGTTTGGAGGACAATCACAAACTTCTACATCACTGTGTAACCCACTCCTGATTTTGAGTAAATCCTTTTTCAGCCCATGCTCCCTACATGAATAAATAGGAAGTCCTATTCATTACTGCTTACAGAACAACAGAAAAGAGGTGCCACCTCTTCATCTCCTTAACACAGAATATTTACAGCTCTAAATCTACCTTTGATCTGTTTGCTCCAGGAATAGAAGATTCTAGGCCACCAGTGCATTCAGCACCTTGCTTTGCTGGTATCCTCCAGGACAAAGGAAGACAGGCTGCATGAAAAAGACATTTATTTTCCTGGTTTCCTTATCAGTCCACTATACTCTAACAGGATATAAGGACTTTGTTTTGTCTTCAAAAGTAAAGGAAATAAATTCTCATGAAATAAAGCAAAAAGAACAAATTTTTTAAATGGGTGCTGCTAGTTATATAGATTTCAAGAAAAGAAACAGGGCAGTTAGTTCTGAGATCTGGGAAGAAGGAGCTAGTGAGAGTCGGAGGCTGAACAGCACTCGTCTCCGAGATGCTGTGTCCTATTCCCTGGAACAATGAGTCTGTCCTCTTACATGGCAAAGACATTGAAACAGGGAACCTAGCTTGGATTACCCTGGTGAACTGAACATGATCACAAGGGTACTTTACTCAAGGTAGAAGAGGGAAACAGCAGAATCAAAGAGGGAGATGTGAAGATGGATGCAGGGGTCAGTGGGCTGCAGTGGAAACAGGATAGAGCGAGGGACCACCAGCCGAGGAGTGCAGGTGGCCTCTGGAAGCTGGAAAAGGCATGAAAACTGATTCTCCTGTGCTGTTTCCAGAGGGGAACATGGCAGGTAGAGGCCTTAAGTTTACCCTCCTGAAACTCTCCAGCCTTTATAAGATGATGAATTTCCATTGCTTTAAGTCACTAACATTGTGGTAACTTGTTGGAAAGAATAAAGCTATCAGCACGACACAAAGTCTAGATTCCAAAAAAAATATCTGATTGACTCAGGTTAGGTCACAAGACCATTTATTGGCCTGAGGGAGTGGACTATCTTTATTAACTGGGCACCAGAACTATATACGTGGTTCATCCCCATTGAACAACATGGGTTCCAGGATCCCTGCAGACATCCAAATCTGCAAAGACTCAAATTCCTTATTTTATTTATTTATTTATTTATTTATTTATTTATTTATTTATTATTTTTATATGTATGAGTGTACTGTCTACATGTAGGTCGGTGCACCCCTGTTGTGCAATGCCACAGAGGTCAGAAGAGGGCGTCAGATTCCCCTGGAACTGGAGTTAAAGACAGTTCTTAGCCACCATGTGGGTGCTGGGAATCGAACCCAGGTCCTCTGCAAGAGCAGTCAATGCTCTCAACCACTGAGCCATCTCTCCAGCCCCTTGAATTCCTTTTATGAAGAAATGGCTCAGCTGTTAAAGGCTCAGGCTCATAACTAAAGATTAATTTTTATTTTGTATTATTGTATGTGTTTGTGTGTCTGTCTGTGTGTGTATACTGTGTACACAGATGTCTTCAGAGGCCAGAAGATTAATTTGAATGCCCTGGACCGGTTGCGAGCCACCCCATGTGGGTGCTGGAAGCCAAACTCAGGTCCTCTAGAAGAGCAGCAAGAGCTCTTAACAATTAGGCCGTCCCTAGTAGGATCGAAAGGTTATTCCTGGACAGACTGTCAGCCCATGAAAGGAAACAGCCAGAATTGACCAGAGTCCAAGTCAACAGCTCCAGAGAGAGTGGACTGTTTTACCTCTCATCCACCTGCGCCCCTTTTCTAAGCCTAGGGAACAACCTGCGGAAGAGGGGGCGTGGTAGAATGTAAGGGCTGCGATTGGGGTGAATGGTGAAACTACAGCAATGTAGTCTGGACACTCATTTGATCAACTTGATTGAACAAACAACCTGTCACCCCCCACTGGATGGTGGGGCTGTAGGTGTTTGGGCACAACAGCCTGCAGATAGGTTTTGCATGAAGGATGCTTGTACTCATGGATTATCACTTATAGCTAAAAATGAAAAAAAAAANACTGCATGAACTCGGGAGGGGTGGGGCGCATGGAAGGGGAAGTGAGACTGGATTGGACTGAGAAGTGATGTATGAAATGCACAAAACTTCAAGAAAAATATTTTTTAAAGTTCTTCTATGCTGAGCACAAACACAATTATTTTTTCAAATATTTCTAATTTAATTTTTTTTATTTTTGTATGTGTATGAATGTACTGTCTGCTTGTAGGTTTGTGCACCCGTGTCGTGCAATGCTGCAGAGGTCAGAAAAGGGTCTTGGATTCCCCTGGAACTGGAGTTCTCCTGGAACTGGAGTTACAGACGGTTCTCAGCCACCATGTGGGTGCTGGGGATTGAACCCGGGTCCTCTGCAAGATCAGTCGGTGCTCTTAACTGCTAGGCTATCTCTCCAGCCCCTTAATTTTTTTTTAATTTAATTTTTTTAATTTTTGATCAAATATTTCTAAACTATGGTTGAGTTTACAGATACAGAACCTAAAACTTTGGAGAGTCTTTGTACAATGAAAAAGGGATTCCTCGGAGCAAATTCACGGAATTTCTTTTAAAAAGACACAGGGGTTAGACTGGGAAAAGAGCAGATGTTTCTCCAGTGGCAGAGACTTCCTTCTTACCCAGAGCAGCCTCCCAAGCTAGTATGGAAATAAAGATTCTCCTGGCTCAACTGATGACTTTTCTCCTCAGGAATAAATAGAATTACAGGTATTAAAATGTCCTATCTGGGACTGGGGAGATGACTCAGTGGTTAAGAGCACTCTTACAGAGGCTCCAGGTTAGGTTCCCAGCATCCAGATGGCAGCTAAAAACCATCCTTAACTTGAGTTCCAGGGGATCTGATGCCCTCTTCTGGCCTCCACAGTCATACACACAGGCACTTATAGACAAGCAGGCAAAACATTCATATACATAAAATAAAAATAAATAAAATAAAAATATAAAATCTAAGTGGCTAACATGGGAGCCATTTCCTAATCCCATGTTGGCTGTCTGTCTCTATGTCAGTCTAGACTAAGCACCAGGAGCACAGTGGAGAGCACAGAGGCTAAGTCTCTTCAGAGAAGACACATTGTTTCTATTGCACATGTGACAAGCACTGTAAAAGGGGACGAATGGGGATGAATGTGACAAAGACCGTGAAAGGACAAGTACAGCCACTGAGGTAGAAAGACTAGCATCACACACACACACACACACACACACACACACACACACACACACACACACACCTGTAACTCTGTACTCATGAGGCTGAGATGGGAATGAGGCGGTCAAGGCCAATCTGGGCCCTATTGCTAGCTCCAAGCCAGCCTGTATTACATAGTAAGACTGTCTTAACAACTACCAAAATATCTGGAAATAATTTTGTAAGAAATCCTAACCGTATGGTATAAATCCATAATTAGTCCCTGTCTTCCTATTTGCCCTCCACATGGTTACCTGCTCCACAAAGCCAGAGACTGACATGGTCTTTGTAAAGGAGGTACTCTCTATTTTTTGGTCTTTTTGAGACAGGGTCTCCCTGTAGCTCTGGCTGTCCTGGAACTTGCTATGTAGACCAGGCTGGCCTTGAACTCACAAAGATCCACCTGCCTCTGCCTCCCAGGTGCTAGGCTTACTCTATATATTTTTAAATTGCATGCCATTTCCAACTAGAGCCAATGAGGGAAAAGGAGAGAAACTTTGAGGAGTGAGTGTGCTGGTTAGTTTTTATTTTGTCAACTTGACCCAGACTAGAGTCACTCAGGAAGAGGGGACCTCAATCAGATTGACCTGTGGGCATGTCTGTGGGGCATTTTCTTGATTGCTAAATGATATAAGAGGGTCCAGCCCGATGTGAGTGGTGCCATCGCTAGCCAGGTGGGGAATCTAAGAAAGCTAAATCAACAAGCAGCACTCCCCACAGTCTCTGCTTTGGTTCCTGCCTCCAGTTTCTCCCCTTGGCTTCTCTATAACCATAAGTCAAAGAAATTCTTTCTTCCCCAAGCTAGTTGTAGCTACCGAACGGATTACCACGAAACTGAGTCAATAACCAGGGGACCCATATGGCTTCTTCACACACCAGTGCCAACAGCACGGACAGCTCTGCTTTTATTCTCCAAGCGTGAGAACTACAGTCACGTGTCTACAGAACTGAACAACAATGAAATGCCCTCTCATACTCACAGTCAAATGTTTCCAGAACACCAAATAATAATAATACGGCTAGCATATAATAAATCAGCAAATAAGACAAGCACAGTAACGATATCTCCACGCCATGTCTATTAGGAGGTCAACATGTTTCGTGAGAAAGAAGAGGGGAGAACCACATTCAGTAGATATCTCCCCAGCATGCATTCTTCCATAAACTCGCTCATGAAACACAAGACTCTCCAGACATGCATGCTCAAAGTTCAGCTTGATTCACCACACATATTTTTAAAGCTATAGGAACGCTATTTGAAATCCCTTCACTAGTTTCGTTGAGTGTTTTATCACAGCAACAGAAAGCCAATTAGGATAGCGCTTAACTGCTTTAAGTACTGAACTCCAGATCCTCAGACTTCCACTTTACTAGACTTCCACTCTACTTATGGACCAAGTGTCTTCACATTTTACTCCCCACCCTTTGATTATTTGAGGGGAACATGGGTACCTTCATTCCGTTCCCTCTGCCTGACTGTTATTTAAGTTGGCCCACGAACAGCACAACTTGTTTCTCCTGGCAAAATGTGCTTTTAGGGATATTTCAGCAAACGGATCTCCAATCAACTTTGCAAGGACAAAACATCAAGAGAGAATCTAATTCTTCTTCCTTGTGAATTTGGAAATGACTCACCAAGCAGTTGTAAAGTGCTTTGGACCCACAAAGGAAAATAGCACAGGGGACACACTTTCATGATAGACGACTCTGGCTGGCTGAGCGTCGCTTCCTACTGTGCTAGTCCGTGTTTTCTGGTTCATTACATTTAACTGGATGAGAAAACTAAAAGTAAGAGAGATCCGTCATCTGCTATGGGATCCCTGCCTATGTTGGTTACTGTTTAATAATTTAATTTGCAGACTCTTACATGATTCAGTCCCAGCGTAGGAGGGTCTGAAATTTCTTCTTTCATGGGACTTAAAAAAAAAAAAAAGTAAGGTATTAAATGAGAATTTGGGGGCAAAGATCATTGGCTATGTATGGATTATGGGTACTTCAGCAAGGTATGCAGAAGCCAGGCATTTCTAGAGTTTGAAGGCATCAAATAGTCACAACAAGAAGGAAGCCCACATTCCTGAGCGGAAGTGGATAGAAAGTCCATTAGTCATTCTATTTCTGCTCCAAGTCCACGTTGAAATGAACCCACAAGCTGGGGGCCACTGCTCCAGAGCAGCAAAACATACAAAATGAACAAAAGTGGCTTTCATTCATTTACTCATTTTGCCATGGGAGTTTTTAGCAAATGTGCTCAATGATAACTTGAGAGACCAAACAGCATTCCCTGTTAGCCTGCCTCCTAAAAGACTAGGACAGGGCTGGAGAGATGGCCTAGCAGTTAAGAGCGCCGACCGCTCTTGCAGAGGACCCGGGTTCGATCCCCAGCACCCACATGGCAGCTGAGAACCGTCTGAAACTCCAATTCCAGGAGAACTCCAGTTCCAGGGGAATCCGAGACCCTCTTCTGAACTCCGCGGCGTTGCACGACACGGGTGCACAGACTTGCATGCAGACAGTACATTCATACATACAGAAATAAATAAAAATTAAAAAAAAAGACTAGAACATTTGCTTCTGGTGGACTCCTTGCTTTCTTTTGTTATTTTACATGACAATGGAACTTTGTTTTAACAGATGTGATTTAAATTTCCTGGCACAGTGGCAAGTCAGATTCAGAGCAACTAGTTGTAAACCAAAAGCCAGCTGATAGAAGATGTTATTAAGTATTTATGCAGTAATCAGGGACAATGTGCAGCTGCTCCCAGTTCTCCTTAGATGGAAATGCTGTCAGTAGGATTGCTGATTGACTATGGAAATTTCCTTGTTACAGTGGTATTTTCGAAAACAAGAAGTCTCCTAGAGTAAAGGTGCTTGCTGCCAAGCTTGATGACCTGAGTTCAATCCTCAGGAACATGGTAGAAGAGAACAGATCTCCACACGTTGTCCTCTAACCTCCATACATGTGCCTTGGCAAGAACATGCATATGTGTACACACACACACACATACACACACACACACACACACACAAAGTTGATTAATAAATGTAAAATTTTAAAAAACATAAACATTTGATGATGTTTTCTCTGAAAAACTATCTTTCTGGAATAAAGAGGGTACCTGTTTTCACACCAATAGCAGAAAACAGTGTTTGGTGCAAGAAACTTCATCTAGATTCCAAAAGATCTTCTATGCCACAATGTCTTACTAAAGTTGCCTCACTGAGATCTTTGTTTGAAATGAATTGTGTTGTGAGTTGCTACAGGTAGGCCTAGACTGCTCATCTGGCTATTCCTTAATATGTACAGAAGATATCTTTGGAGTTATTTTCCTAAAAATATAGCTGATTTTTCCTGACGTACTGCATAGGCTGTGATGAATAAACAGAAGTACAGAAGGTTCTTCAGACAAATTTACTTTGAGGCTGAAAATACATCCAAACCCTTCTAGCCCAGAGCGGAGTAGTCTCAGAAAGTTCCAGTGACTATAAATAGAATTTCTAAATTGGAAATGTCATTCCAACCTTCTTCTGCACCTCACTGCTGTGACTCTAATAATTGCTCTGGCTGCCTTAATTTCCTTTAGTACAGTGTGACCATTTCCTAGGATTACTGGGTACTGTGTGATCTTTTCCAGTTATATTCAGTAGCATTATTATGAGGATTATTTGGCAGAGAATAAAGCACAATCATCTCCTAAATAACTTTGCATGAGTGGCCTTTAAAGCCACTGGTCAGCCTTCTTAGACACCCACATCCCCAGTGCCAATGCTTGAGGCCACATCAGAGTTCACAATAGGTCATTTCCTTTCTTTTTTGTTCTTTTTGAGACAGGGTCTCCCTTTAGTCCCAGCTGTCTTGGAGCTCACTCTGCAGACCAGGCTGGTCTTGAACTCACAGAGATCCACCTGCCTCTGCCTCCTGAGTGCTGGGATTAAAGACGTGTGCCACCACACCCAGCAGGTCATTTTCTATCACACTAATTATTAGTTAACTTGGTAGACAGTAGTACAGATTTAAATATAGATATGGAATTCAGGACCTGGAATGGGACTCTCCATTTTCTATTAATGGAACTCTGTTCAGTATCCTGAAACTGGGTAATTTTTAAAGTAAAAAGGTTTATTGGGGCTCAAGGCTCAGGAGTCTGGGCAGTCCAAAATGAAGCATGGTGGTTGTTTGGTTTCTGGTAAGGGATTTGTGCTACTTTAACTCATTGGTGGGAACAGAAAGGAGAGCAAGCAGATGAGAAGAGTGCAAGGAGAGCTGATGCTTTGTACTGCCTGACAACATCTTCCTCACGATGCGTTAGTTACTTTTTGTTGCTGTGACAAAACTCCATGACCAAAAGCAACTGAAGGAAGAAAGAGTTTATTTTGGCTTATGGTTCCAGAGGGAGACTCCATAACGGTGAGAGAGGCATGGCAGCTGTGACCAGAGCAGGAAGCTGAGAGGTCACATTTCCAGCCACACACAGGAAACATGGAGGGCGAACTATAAGTGATGAAGTCACAAAACCCCAAAACCCACTGCCAGTGATGTATTTCCTCCGGCAAGGCTCCCCATGCTAAATTTTCTGTAACTTCTCCAAACAGAGCCACCAACTGGGGACCAAGAATTCAAATACATGAGTCTGTAGGGGACATGTCTCTCTCATTCAAACCAATAAACATAATAACTAAGTCACTCCTAGAGGAAGTACATTGTTTTATAAAAGTTGAGCCTCTTATCACCATCACATTGACAATTCAATTTCAATATTATTTTCCAGGAAACCAAAATGCACCCCAAACCATAACAGGACCATGTACACAATGAAGTCAAATCCTTTGATTTAGCAGAGCAGCAAGAGAAGATAAATAACTTTCTCAAACCTACAGGGTTCTTTGGTTGCTGAGCCCACAGCAAGAGCTGGAATTCCTGTGTCCAAGGTCAAGGCTAGACAGGCTGCAATGGATGGTTTTGACAGACAGTAATGGAATAAATTATTAGAGGAATACTCCACTACCATGACTGTAGCACCAGCCCCAATATATAGAAAAGGCAAGCAAATAAAAATTTAAAGCACAGAGAATCAACAATGGAAAATATCCATCATTCATTTTTTGTCAGCCGATATTTTCATCACATAAGTATAGAAATATTCATTTCTTTTAGAATATGAATATTAATATTTTAAAAAGAATGTAAAGTTATACTTCTCTTTACCTGCATGCAACTTCACTGTTAAAATGTGACTCTCTAAATGTGCTTTGGAATTAAGCTATGGTTTATTTTCAGATTTTTGTAATTTTGATTTATGTGTGGAGTGTATATATGCATATTTTGGAATAATATAAAATCAAAGGGAACAAAAACAAGAGAGAGAAAAACCTGTTCAAAGAACTGACCAAAACAGTAAACTTGTGCATTGAAAAGGTTATAAAAGACTGAGAAAAAGATGCAAGACAGGACTTAACATGTATGACAGAATCCATGAGCTCTGATGGGGGGGCATGAGGGGTGGGCATGGATGGGGGAATGAGTCTAAATTTGATTAAGAAATGTTGTATGAAATGCACTCAATAAAAGTTAAAAAGTTAAAATTTAAAAAAGATGACTTGTATAATACAGGGGAAAAAAAGAAATATTCATTCCTATATACCAAGAATTCCTATATACCAATTAAACAACAAAAAAGATGAAACAAATAGCATTTGTCTATTGCTATGCATCTACATTTGTTTATTTGGCTTGGGTTTGGTTTAATTTTTTTGAGACAATATCCAACTTATAACCCAGGCTGTTGTTAAACTCACAATCCACCTGCCTCATTGTCTCAAATGCTGGAATTACAGGCATGCACCACCACACCTGGATACTATTGTTGTATGTCTCTGAATAAGAAATGAGGGTTTTTAAGCTGAATAACATCAAAGGACTTTGTCTGGAAAGAGATGGCTCAGCAGTTAAAAACACTGGCTGCTCTTCCAGAGGACCCTGCTCAATTCCCAGCATACACATGATAGCTAACAGCCATCTGTAACTCCAGTTCTAGGGAATCCAAAGGCCTCTTCTAACCTCCAAGGGCATTACATGACATAGGCGCACTTACATACATGCAGGCAATACAGTCATACACATAAAATAAAAATTAGATAGATTAGATAGATAGATAGATAGATAGATAGATAGATAGATAGATAGGTATTAGAAACCAGGCATGGTGGTGCACGCCTTTAATCCCAGCACTAGGGAGGCAGAGGCAGGCAGATCTCTGTGAGTTCAAGTCCACCCTGCTCCAGGAGTGGTATAATATAATATAATTAATAGATATATATATATATATGCCTTTTTGAGACAGGGTCTCCCTGTAGCCCCAGCTGGCCTGGAACTCACTATGTAGACCAGGCTGACCTTGAACTCACAGAGATCCACCTGTCTCTGCCTCCTGAGCACTGGGATTAAAGGCATGCACCACCATGCCCAGCAAATAATATATTTTTTAAAAAATTTTGTCTGAAAAGTCCAAGTGATTCCATCTCAAGATGAACCCAGAGTGTTACTCAACTGTGGAAAATATAGTAATCTCTCATCAGGAATGAGATATATTCTTCTCATTTTCCTCATAAACATACCAATCAATGAGGAATTTCTTCTTTATGTAGATTTTTTAAATATTTTAATAACTTGCAGCATGAAAACAGGAAGATCAAGTAGATCCAAACCATTACTTTAAAATATACACACACTGGCTAGTTCTCAGCAGTATGTATGGAATCGTTTCTGTTTCCAAGTTCTCCAAGTTTGTGTGGCGGTATACAAGAAACATTCATTGTAACAGCACAATGCCAGAATCAGAATTCTTTTAATATTACCTTAGTTTCCCATTTCTCTTTTTTAAATATTTTGTTACTTTTATTCTACGTGTATGAGTGTATTGCCTGCATGTAGGTAAGTGCACTCTTGTCATGCAGTGCTCATGGAGGACAGAAGAGGGCATCAGATCCTCTGGAACTGGAGTTACAGATGGTTGCTAGGTGCCATGTGGATGCTGGGAATCAAACCCAGGTCCTCTGTAAGAGCAGCCAATGCTCTTGACCCCTGAGCCATCTCAGCAGCCCTGCATTTTTCATTTCTTAAAAGATGACTTCACAAACTCGATAAATGTCTCAGCAATGAAAAGTGTGTAAACCTATGCCAGAGGACCCAAATTCAGGTCCAGTGCCCTTGCCAGATGGCACACAACCATCTATAATTCCAATTCTAAGGGGATCTGACTCTCTCTTCTGGCCTCTGTGGACTCCAGCACTCATGTGTACATACACACATAGAGATATACACAGATGACTTTGTTTATTGCAGCTGTCAGCAGTCTCCTCCATCCTCTTCTCTATATTCCCAATTCTTCACCTCCAAATACAACTTTTTCCATCTAAAATTCTACCTGTTGTCCATGGCTAAGTCCTGATGCCTCTCACCATTCCTTGCTCTGTGCTTTTCTCCTGTCATCAGTGCATTCATTCAACAAATACTTCAGTTCCTGCCCGAGTTCCTTCCCCTCAGCCTGGAAAATCTTCATTTGGCACAAGTATCTTTCCAGATTCTTTTCTGACTTTTTCAGGTAAACTGAATCTGTTCATGAAAAAAATATATATATTTTAATGGATTGCTTAATGTCAGGGGGAAGTGTTCAGAATATATTTTAAAGCTGAAGGAAAAATGATTCCAATTTGTGAAAAAAATATATAAATTGGCAAAGGAAAATCATATAAGAACATAAATATGCATATAGAAAAAAGGGAGGTTCCCTAATAAATGTTGTGAGCTTTCTTTTTATCTGTGCTTTTTGGAATTTTCTCCTATATAATCTTTTAAAATATTTTGTAGTATTTTATTTATTATTTTTATTTTATGTATATGAATGTATTGCCTGCATGAATGTAAATGCATCCATGTCTTGCAATACCCATGGAGATCAGAAGAGAGTCAGATCCTCTGGAACTGGAATTAGGGATGGTTTTTAGCAACAGTATGGGTGCTGGGAACTGAACCCAGGTCCCCTGCAAGAGCAGCCAGTGCTCTTAACTGCTGAGCCATTTCTCTAGCCCCTATATAATCATTTTTAATTTAAAAAGAACTCAGGGCTGGAGAGATGGCCCAGTGGTTAAGAGCACCGACTGCTCTTGCAGAGGACCCAGGTTCGATTCCCAGCACCCACATGATGTCTAAGAACCGTCTTTAACTCCAGTTCCAGGGGAATCCGACGCCCTCTTCTGACCTCCGTGGCATTGCACAACACGGGTGCACCAACTTACATGCAGACAATACATTCATACACATAAAAAATAATTAATAAATAATTTTAAAAAAGAACTCAACATGGAGCTGGGAATGGTGATAATTGCTGGTAATCCTTGTATTCAGGGGTCCTCAGCAGAAAGAGCACAAGTTGGAAGCCTGCCCAGGCTGAGTAGTGAGCTTTGTCTCAAAATAACTAAAAGTTGGGGCAGGGGAGATTGTTCAGTCAGTAAAGTGTTTACCACACAGTCATGAGTTGCTGAGTTCCAAATACACACAACAAACTAGGAGCAATGGTACATACCTGTAACCTCAGTGTCCTGTGGTAAAGACAGGAGGACCCCTACAGCTCCCTAGCCAACCAGCCTTGCAGAACTGGTGAGTTCTAAAGTCAGTGATAGGCTCTGTCTCAAAAAATAGAGTAGAGGGGCTGGATAGACGCCTCAGTGGTTAAGAGCACCGACTGCTTTTGCAGAGGACCAGGGTTCGATTCCCAGCACCCACATGGTGGCTAAGAACCATCTTTAATTCCAGTTCCAGGGGAATCTGACGCCCTCTTCTGACTTCCAAGGCATTGCACAACACGTGTGCACCAACCTACATGCAGACAGTACACTCATACACATAAAAATTAATTAATTAATTAATTAATTAATTAATTAATTAATTAATTAATTAATTAAAATGGAGTAGAGAGAGACAGAGGGAGAAACTCAACTTGACCTTTGGCCTCCACGGGCATGCACAAAAACGCATGTGTGCTGTACATATGTGCACACACATGTAAATATGTACACACAAAAAATAACCTCAAAATGAATGCTATTGGTGACTTAGCCAAGCATCTATCCCCTGTTAGTTTCCCAGGGCAACAGGAGTCCCCGTAGTCTCAAGCCGCCTTCTGTGATTACCTTTTCCTCTCCTTCCTCTCCTTCCTCTCCTTCCTCTCCTTCCTCTCCTTCCTCTCCTTCCTCTCCTTCTTCCCTCTCCTCCCTCTCCTCCCTCTCCTCCCTCTCCTTCTTAGCTCTTACCCATGGGAACCTCTCTATGCTGTTCTCAACGTCCCTCTTCCCAGATCTGCAGAACATTTCAGAATTCTGTCTGCATGTTTCAACCACATTAATACAGATGAAATCTAAGTATTCATTTCCACCCTTTCCTGTGGAAATTCCTCTAGAATACAACACCATCGCTCACTATCGCAGGATCAACTGGCCATTCCTTTCTCCTCCACACCCCGGTTCCTCTGCTACTCTTCCCTGCACATGCCCATGGACTCCTACCTCTCCCCATCACCTGACTGTTGACACCTTTCCTTTTGTCTGGGTGTTTACCACATTCCTTTCCTCCTTTGCAGAGATGTCTAAGCCTTTGTTTCTGTCACCACTGTTTCATGTGGGTCCTTCTCTTTCTGTGCTTAGAGAGAAGTGGAGTGGCGTCCTTACTGCCCTTACAACGTAACCTCGGCTCACTACTGCGGGCACAAGCTGGCCCTTTCCTGTTGCTCAGCATCTCCCGAAAGCTAAAGCTGGAGACACTTGCTGTGGCATCATCTGATGTTTGGTTAAGAATGTGGAATCTTATCCTAGCACTTGGGAGGCAGAGGCAGGCGGATCTTTGTGAGTTCAAGGCCAGCCTGGTCTACAGAGGGAGTTCCAGGACAGCTGGGGCTACAGGGAAACCCTGTCTCAAAAAGACCAAANATATATGTTGAAACAATACAAGATCAGAGGGATCAACAACAAAAGAACTCAGACAGAGGACCAGCTGAAGCAGTAAAGGGTCTTGCCCTGAAAAGATAATCCTCTGCTTTGAAAAACTTTGAAAAGACTCAGAAGGGTATAGACATGAGATACAGGCAGACTGCATGAACTCGGGAGGGGGGGGGCATGAAAGGGGAAGTGAGACTGGATTGTACTGAGAAGTGATGTATGAAATGCACAAACTGTAAGAAAAATATTTTTTAAAGTTCTTATGCTGAGCACAACCACAATTCTATTTTTTCAAAATATTTTCGTAAGTGTAATTTTTTTTATTTTTGTATTGTATGAATGTAACTGTCGGCTGAGGTTTGTGCACGCCGTGTCCGTCAATGCTGCAGAGGTCAGAAAGGGCTTCGGATTCCCCTGGAACTGGGAGTTCTCCTGAACTGGAGTTATCAGACGGTTGCTCAGCCCCATGGTGGGTGCTGGGGATTGAACCCGGGACTCTGGAAGATCAGTCGGTGGGCTACTTAACTGCTAGCTAAGCTCTCCAAGCCCCTTTAATTTTTTTTAATTTAATTGTTTTTTTAATTTTTGATCAAATAATTTCTAAACAGTATGGTTGAGTTTACAGATACAGAACCTAAAACTTTGGAGAGTCTTTGTACAATGAAAAAGGGATTCCTCGGAGCAAATTCACAGGAATTATCTTCTAACAACACACACAGGGTACACCTGGGAAAGACAGATGTTTCTCCAGTGGCAGAGACTTCCTTCTTACCCAGAGCAGCCTCCCAAGCTAGTATGGAAATAAAGATTCTCCTGGCTCAACTGATGACTTTTCTCCTCAGGAATAAATAGAATTACACGGGTTGAAAATGTCCTATCTGGGACTGGGAGATGACTCAGTGGTATAAGAACAAACATTGTTGTCTTCCAAAGCCCAGATTAGGTTCCCATGCACCCAGATGGCAGCTAAAAACCATCCTTAACTTGAGTTCCCAGGTGGATCTGAATGCCCTCTTCTTGCCTCCAATCAGTCACAGTACACACAGGCACTTATAGACAGTCAGGCAAAACATCTACTATACATAAAGAATAAAATAAAATAAAATAAAAATATAAAATCTAAGTGGCTAACATGGAGAGTCCTTTCCTATCATCCCATGTTTGGCTGTCTGTCTCTTATGTCAAGTCTGACTAAGCGACCAGGAGCACAGTGGAGAGCACAGAGGCTAAGTCTCTTCAGAGAAGACACATTGTTTCTATTGCACATGTGACAAGCACTGTAAAAGGGGACGAATGGGGATGAATGTGACAAAGACCGTGAAAGGACAAGTACAGCCACTGAGGTAGAAAGACTAGCATCACAACACACACACACACCACACACACACACACAACAACACACACACAACCTGTAACTCTGTACTCATGAGGCCTGAGATGGGAATGAGGCGGTCAAGGCCAATCTGGGCCCTATTGCTAGCTCCAAGCCAGCCTGTATTACATAGTAAGACTGTCTTAACAACTACCAAAATATCTGGAAATAATTTTGTAAGAAATCCTAACCGTATGGTATAAATCCATAATTAGTCCCTGTCTTCCTATTTGCCCTCCACATGGTTACCTGCTCCACAAAGCCAGAGACTGACATGGTCTTTGTAAAGGAGGTACTCCTCTATTTTTTGGTCTTTTTGAGACAGGGTCTCCCTGTAGCTCTGGCTGTCCTGGAACTTGCTATGTAGACCAGGCCTGGCCTTGAACTCAACAAAGATCCACCTGCCTCTGCCTCCCAGGTGCAGGCTTACTCTATATTTTTTAAAATTGCATGCCATTTCCAACTAGAGCCAATGAGGGAAAAGGAGAGAAACTTTGAGGAGTGAGTGTGCTGGTTAGTTTTTATTTTGTCAACTTGACCCAGACTAGAGTCACTCAGGAAGAGGGGACCTCAATCAGATTGACCTGTGGGCATGTCTGTGGGCCATTTTTCTTGATTGCTAAAAGATATAAGAGGGTCCAGCCCGATGTGAGTGGTGCCATCGCTAGCCAGGTGGGGAATCTAAGAAAGCTAAATCAACAAGCAGCACTCCCCACAGTCTCTGCTTTGGTTCCTGCCTCCAGTTTCTCCCCTTGGCTTCTCTATAACCATAAGTCAAAGAAATTCTTTCTTCCCCAAGCTAGTTGTAGCTACCGAACGGATTACCACGAAACTGAGTCAATAACCAGGGGACCCATATGGCTTCATCACACACCAGTGCCAACAGCACGGACAGCTCTGCTTTTATTCTCCAAGCATGAGAACTACAGTCACGTGTCTACAGAACTGAACAACAATGAAATGCCCTCTCATACTCACAGTCAAATGTTTCCAGAACACCAAATAATAATAATACGGCTAGCATATAATAAATCAGCAAATAAGACAAGCACAGTAACGATATCTCCACGCCATGTCTACTTAGGAGGTCAACATGTTTCGTGAGAAAGAAGAGGGGAGAACCACATTCAGTAGATATCTCCCCAGCATGCATTCTTCCATAAACTCGCTCATGAAACACAAGACTCTCCAGACATGCATGCTCAAAGTTCAGCTTGATTCACCACACATATTTTTAAAGCTATAGGAACGCTATTTGAAATCCCTTCACTAGTTTCGTTGAGTGTTTTATATAATCACAGGCAACAGAAAGCCAATTAGGATAGCGCTTAACGCTTTAAGTACTGAACTCCAGATCCTCACGACTTACCACTTACAGACTTCCACTCACTTATGGACCAAGGTCCTCACATTTTACTTCCCCACCCTTTGACTATTTGAGGGGAACATGGGTACCTTCTTCCGTTCCCTCTGCCTGACTGTATTTAAGTTGGCCCACGAACAGCACAACTTGTTTCTCCTGGCAAAATGTGCTTTTAGGGATACTTCAGCAAACGGATCTCCAATCAACTTTGCAAGGACAAAACATCAAGAGAGAATCTAATTCTTCTTCCTTGTGAATTTGGAAATGACTCACCAAGCAGTTGTAAAGTGCTTTGGACCCACAAAGGAAAATAGCACAGGGGACACACTTTCATGATAGACGACTCTGGCTGGCTGAGCGTCGCTTCCTACTGTGCTAGTCCGTGTATTTCTGGTTCATTACATTTAACTGATGAGAAAACTAAAAGTAAGAGAGATCCGTCATCTGCTATGGGATCCCTGCCTATGTTGGTTACTGTTTAATAATTTTATTTGCAGACTCTTACATGATTCAGTCCCAGCGTAGGAGGGTCTGAAATTTCTTCTTTCATGGGACTTAAAAAAAAAAAAAGTAGGTAATTAAATGAGAATTTGGGGCAAAAGATCATTGGCTATGTATGGATTATGGGTACTTCAGCAAGGTATGCAGAAGCCAGGCATTTCTAGAGTTTGAAGGCATCAAATAGTCACAACAAGAAGGAAGCCCACATTCCTGAGCGGAAGTGGATAGAAAGTCCATTAGTCATTCTACTTCTGCTCCAAGTCCACGTTGAAATGAACCCACAAGCTGGGGGCCACTGCTCCAGAGCAGCAAAACATACAAAATGAACAAAAGTGGCTTTCATTCATGTACTCATTTTGCCATGGGAGTTTTTAGCAAATGTGCTCAATGATAACTTGAGAGACCAAACAGCATTCCCTGTTAGCCTGCCTCCTAAAAGACTAGGACAGGGCTGGAGAGATGGCCTAGCAGTTAAGAGCGCCGACCGCTCTTGCAGAGGACCCGGTTTCGATCCCCAGCACCACATGGCAGCTGAGAACCGTCTGAAACTCCAATTCCAGGAGAACTCCAGTTCCAGGGGAATCCGAGAACCCTCTTCTGAACTCCGCGGCGTTGCACGACACGGGTGCAACAGACTTGCATGCAGACAGTACATTCATAACATACAGAAATAAATAAAAATTAAAAAAAAAGACTAGAACATTTGCTTCTGGTGGACTCCTTGCTTTCTTTTGTTATTTTACATGACAATGGAACTTTGTTTTAACAGATGTGATTTAAATTTCCTGGCACAGTGGCAAGTCAGATTCAGAGCAACTAGTTGTAAACCAAAAGCCAGCTGATAGAAGATGTTATTAAGTATTTATGCAGTAATCAGGGACAATGTGCAGCTGCTCCCAGTTCTCCTTAGATGGAAATGCTGTCAGTAGGATTGCTGATTGACTATGGAAATTTCCTTGTTACAGTGGTATTTTCGAAAACAAGAAGTTCTCCCTAGAGTAAAGGTGCTTGCTGCCAAGCTTGAATGACCTGAGTTCACTCCTCAGGAACTGGTAGACAGAAACAGATCTCCACACGTTTGTCCTCTAACTCCATACATGTGCCTTGGCCAAAAACATGCATATGTGTACACACACACACATACACACACACACACACAAAGTTGATTAATAAATGTAAAATTTTAAAAAACATAAACATTTGATGCTGTTTTCTCTGAAAAACTTCTTTTCTGGAAAAAGAGGGTACCTGTTTTCACACCAATAGCAGAAAACACGTGTTTGGTGCAAGAAACTTCATCTAGATTCCAAAAGATCTTCTATGCCACAATGTCTTACTAAAGTTGCCTCACTGAGATCTTTGTTTGAAATGAATTGTGTTGTGAGTTGCTACAGGTAGGCCTAGACTGCTCATCTGGCTATTCCTTATATGTACAGAAGATATCTTTGGAGTTATTTTCCTAAAAATATAGCTGATTTTTCCTGACGTACTGCATAGGCTGTGATGAATAAACAGAAGTACAGAAGGTTCTTCAGACAAATTTACTTTGAGGCTGAAAATACATCCAAACCCTTCTAGCCCAGAGCGGAGTAGTCTCAGAAAGTTCCAGTGACTATAAATAGAATTTCTAAATTGGAAATGTCATTCCAACCTTCTTCTGCACCTCACTGCTGTGACTCTAATAATTGCTCTGGCTGCCTTAATTTCCTTTAGTACAGTGTGACCATTTCCTAGGATTACTGGGTACTGTGTGAATCTTTTCCAGTTATATTCAGTAGCATTATTATGAGGATTATTTGGCAAGAATAAAGCACAATCACTCCTAATAACTTTGCATGAGTGGCCTTTAAGCCACTGGTCAGCCCTTCTTAGACACCCACATCCCCAGTGCCCACAATGCTTGAGGCCACATCAGAGTTCACAATAGTCTTTCCTTTTCTTTTTTGTTCTTTTTGAGACAGTGGTCTCCCTTTAGTCCCAGCTGTCTGGAGCTCACTCGCAGACCAGGCTGGTGGCTTACTCACAGAGAATCCACCTGCCTCTGCCTCCTGAAGTGCTGGGATCAAAGATGAGCACCACACACCCTAGCAGGTCAGTTTCTATCACACTAATTATTAGTTAACTTGGTAGACAGTAGTACGATTTAATTATAGATATGGAATTCAGGACCTGGAATGGGACTCTCCATTTTCTATTAATGGAACTCTGTTCAGTATCCTGAAACTGGGTAATTTTTAAAGTAAAAAGGTTTATTGGGGCTCAAGGCTCAGGAGTCTGGGCAGTCCAAAATGAAGCATGGTGGTTGTTTGGTTTCTGGTAAGGGATTTGTGCTACTTTAACTCATTGGTGGGAACAGAAAGGAGAGCAAGCAGATGAGAAGAGTGCAAGGAGAGCTGATGCTTTGTACTGCCTGACAACATCTTCCTCACGATGCGTTAGTTACTTTTTGTTGCGTGACAAAACTCCATGACCAAAAGCAACCTAAGGAAGAAAGAGTTTATGTTTGGCTTATGGTTACCAGAGGGAGACTCCATAACGGTGAGAGAGGCATGGCAGCTGTGACCAGAGCAAGGCAACTGAGGAGGTCACATTTTCACCACACAACAGTGAAACATGGAGGGCGAACTATAAGTGATAAGCACAAAACCCAAAAAAACCCACTGCCAATTAGTGATGTATTTTCCCTCCGGCAAGGCTCCCCATGCCTAAATTTTGTCTGTACTTCTTTCCAAACAGACCACCACTTGGGGCCAAAAATTCAAATACATGAGTCAGTTAGGGGACATGTCTCTCTCATTCAAACCAATAAACATAATAACTAAGTCACTCCTAGAGGAAGTACATTGTTTTATAAAAGTTCTGAGCCTCTTATCACCATCACATTGACAAATTCAATTTCAATATTATTTTCCAGGAAACCAAAATGCACCCCAAACCATAACAGGACCATGTACACAATGAAGTCAAATCCTTTGATTTAGCAGAGCAGCAAGAGAAGATAAATAACTTTCTCAAACCTACAGGGTTCTTTGGTTGCTGAGCCCACAGCAAGAGCTGGAATTCCTGTGTCCAAGGTCAAGGCTAGACAGGCTGCAATGGATGGTTTTGACAGACAGTAATGGAATAAATTATTAGAGGAATACTCCACTACCATGACTGTAGCACCAGCCCCAATATATAGAAAAGGCAAGCAAATAAACGAATTGTAAAGACACAGAGAATCCAACAGATGTGGGAAAATACCATCTATGTCTATATGTTTTTGTCAGCCGAATTTCTATCACAATAAAGTATAGAAATTGATTCAATTTTTCTTTTAGAATATGAATATTATATTTTAAACGAATGTAAAAGTTATATCCTTCTCTTTACTGGGCATGCAAACATTTCACTGTGTTAAAATGTGACTCTGCTAAAGTGTGGCTTTGGAATACAAGCTATGGTTTTATTTTCAGATTTTTGTAATTTTTGATTTATGTGTGGAGTGTAATAATATGCATATTTTGGAAATAATATAAAAATCAAAGGAACAAAAACAAGAGAGAGAAAAACCTGTTTCAAAGAACTGACCAAAAAGTAAAACTTGTGGCATTGAAAAGGTTATAAAAGACGAGAAAAAGATGCAAGACAGGACTTAACATGTATGACAGAATCCATGAGCTCTGATGGGGGGGCATGAGGGGTGGGCATGATGGGGTAATGAGTCTAAATTTGATTAAAGAATGTTGTATGAAATGCACTCAATAAAAGTTAAAAAGTTAAAAATTTAAAAAAATGACTTGTATAATAAAAAAAAAAAATATTCATTTTCACAATTCCAATCCAATTCCCTTTCAAAAACAACAAAAAAGAGAAAACAAATAGCATTTGTCTATTGCTAGCATCTACATTTGTTTATTTGGCTTGGGTTTTGGTTTAATTTTTTGAGACAATATGCCAACTTATAACCCAGGCTGTTGTTAAACTCACAATCCACCTGCCTCATTGTCTCAAATGCTGGAATTACAGGCATGCACCACACACCTGGATACTATTGTTGTATGTCTCTGAATAAGAAATGAGGGTTTTTAAGCTGAATAACATCAAAGGACTTTGTCTGGAAAGAATGGCTCAGCAGTTAAAACACTGGCTGCTCTTCCAGAGGACCCTGTCAATTCCCAGCATACACATGATAGCTAACAGCCATCTGTAACTCCAGTTCTAGGGATACAAAGGCCTCTTCTAACCTCCAAAGGGATTACATGACATAGGCGCACTTACATACTGCAGGCAATACAGTCATACACATAAAAGAAAATTAGATAGATTAGATAGATAGATAGATGAGATAGATAAGATAGATAGATAGATATTAGAAACCAGGAATGGTGGTGCACGCCTTTAAATCCCAGCACTAGGGAGGCAGAGGCAGGAGATCTCTGTGAGGTTCAAGTCCACCCTGCTCCAGGATATATATTATAATATATATATAATATATATATATATATATATGCCTTTTTTGAGACAGGGTCTCCCTGTAGCCCAGCTGGCCTGGAACTCACTATGTAGACCAGGCTGACCTTGAACTCACAGAGATCCACCTGTCTCTGCCTCCTGAGCCGGGATAAAGGCATGCACCACCATGCCCAGCAAAATAATATATTTTTTAAAAAATTTTGTCTGAAAAGTCCAAGTGATTCCATCTCAAGATGAACCCAGAGTGTTACTCAACTGTGGAAAATATAGTAATCTCTCATCAGGAATGAGATATATTCTTCTCATTTTCCTCATAAACATACCAATCAATGAGGAATTTCTTCTTTATGTAGATTTTTTTAAAATATTTTAATAACTTGGCAGCATGAAAACAGGAAGATCAAGTAGATCCAAACCATTACTTTAAAATATACACACACTGGCTAGTTCTCAGCAGTATGTATGGAATCGTTTCTGTTTCCAAGTTCTCCAAGTTTGTGTGGCGGTATACAAGAAACATTCATTGTAACAGCACAATGCCAGAATCAGAATTCTTTTAATATTACCTTAGTTTCCCATTTCTCTTTTTTAAATATTTTGTTACTTTTAAATTCTACGTGTATGAGTGTACTTGCCTGCATGTTAGGTAAGTGCACTCTTGTCATGCAGTGCTCATGGAGGACAGAAGAGGGCATCAGATCCTCTGGAACTGGAGTTAAGAGATGGTTGCTAGGTGCCATGTGGATGCTGGGATCAAACCCAGGTTCCTCGTAAGAGCAGCCAATGCTCTTGACCCCTGAGCCATCGCAGCAGCCCTGCATTTTTCATTTCTTAAAAGATGACTTCACAAACTCGATAAATGTCTCAGCAATGAAAAGTGTGTAAACCTATGCCAGAGGACCCAAATTCAGGTCCAGTGCCCTTGCCAGATGGCACACAACCATCTATAATTCCAATTCTAAGGGGATCTGACTCTCTTTCTGGCCTCTGTGGACTCCAGCACTATGTGTACATACACACAATAGAGATATACACAGATGACTTTGTTTATTGCAGCTGTCAGCAGTCTCCTCCATCCTCTTCTCTATATTCCCAATTCTTCACCTCCAAATACAACTTTTTCCATCTAAAATTCTACCTGTTGTCCATGGCTAAGTCCTGATGCCTCTCACCATTCCTTGCTCTGTGCTTTTCTCCTGTCATCAGTGCATTCATTCAACAAATACTTCAGTTCCTGCCCGAGTTCCTTCCCCTCAGCCTGGAAAATCTTCATTTGGCACAAGTATCTTTCCAGATTCTTTTCTGACTTTTTCAGGTAACTGAATCTGTTCATGAAAAAATATATATTTTAATGGATTGCTTAATGTCAGGGGGAAGTGTTCAGAATTATATTTTAAAGCTGAAGGAAAAATGATTCCAATTTGGTGAAAATATATAAATTGGCAAAGGAAAATCATATAAGAACATAAATATGCATATAGAAAAAAGGGAGTTCCCTAATAAATGTTGTGAGCTTTCTTTTTATCTGTGCTTTTTTGGAATTTTCTCCTATATAATCTTTTAAAAATATTTTGTAGTATTTTATTTATTTTTATTTTAATGTATAGTATGAATGTATTGCCTGCCATGAATGTAAATGCAAATATCCATGTCTTGCAATACCCATGGAGATCAGAGAGAGTCAGATCCTCTGGAACTGGAATTAGGGATAGGTATTTAGCAACAGTATGGGGTGCTGGGACTGAACCCAGGTCCCCTGCAGAGCAGCCAGTGCTCTTACTGCTGAGGCATTTCTCTAGCCCCCTATATAATCATTTTAATTTAAAAAGAACTCGGGCTGGAGAGATGGCCGCAGTGGTTAAGAGCACCGACTGCTCTTGCAGAGGACCCAGGTTCGATTCCAGCACCCACATGATTCTAAGAACCGTCTTTAACTCCAGTTTTCCAGGGGAATCCGACGCCCTCTGCTGACCTCCGTGGCATTGCACAACACGGGTGCACCAACTTACATGCAGACAATACATTATACACATAAAAAGATAATTAATAAATAATTTTTAAAAAGAAACTCAACATGGAGCTGGGAATGGTGATAATTGCTGGTAATCCTTGTATTCAGGGGTCCTCAGCAGAAAGAGCACAAGTTGGAAGCCTGCCCAGGCTGAGTAGTGAGCTTTGTCTCAAAATAACTAAAAGTTGGGGCAGGGGAGATTGTTCAGTCAGTAAAGTGTTTACCACACAGTCATGAGTTGCTGAGTTCCAAATACACACAACAAACTAGGAGCAATGGTACATACCTGTAACCTCAGTGTCCTGTGGTAAAGACAGGAGGACCCCTACAGCTCCCTAGCCAACCAGCCTTGCAGAACTGGTGAGTTCTAAAGTCAGTGATAGGCTCTGTCTCAAAAAATAGAGTAGAGGGGCTGGATAGACCCTCAGTGGTTAAGACACCGACTGCTGTTTTGCAGAGGCCAGGTTCGATTCCCAGCACCACACTGGTGGCTAAGAACCATCTTTAATTTCCAGTTTCCAGGGGAATCTGACGCCCTCTCTTCTGACTTCCAAGGCATTGCACAACACGGTGCACCAACCTACATGCAGAACAGTACACTCATACACATAAAAATTAATTAATTAATTAATTAATTAATTAATTAATTAATTAATTAATTAAAATGGAGTAGAGAGAGACAGAGGGAGAAACTCCAACTTGACCTTTGGCCTCCACGGGCATGCACAAAAACGCATGTGTGGCTGTCATATGTGCACACACATGTAAATATGTACACACAAAAAATAACCTCAAAATGAATGCTATTGGTGACTTAGCCAAGCATCTATCCCCTGTTAGTTTCCCAGGGCAACAGGAGTCCCCGTAGTCTCAAGCCGCCTTCTGTGTTACCTTTTCCTCCCCTCCTTCCTCTCCTTCCTGCCTCCTTCTCTCCTTCCTCTCCTTCCTCTCCTTCCTCTCCTTCTCCTTCCTCCCCTTTCCCTTCCTCTCCCTTCCCTCTTCCTCTCCTTCCCTCTTTCCTCTCCTTCCTCCTCCTTTCTCTCCTTCCTCTCCTTCCCTCTTTCTTCCTTCTCTTCCTCTCTTCTTCCTTCCTCTCCTTCCTCTCCTTCCTCTCCTTCCTCCTTCCTTCCTCTCCTCCTCTCTTCCCCTCTCCTCCCCTCTCCTCCCTCTCCTCCTCTCCTCCTCTCCTTCTTAGCTCTTACCCATGGGAACCTCTCTATGCTGTTCTCAACGTCCCTCTTCCCAGATCTGCAGAACATTTCAGAATTCTGTCTGCATGTTTCAACCACATTAATACAGATGAAATCTAAGTATTCATTTCCACCCTTTCCTGTGGAAATTCCTCTAGAACATACAACACCATCGCTCACTATCGCAGGATCAACTGGCCATTCCTTTCTCCTCCACACCCCGGTTCCTCTGCTACTCTTCCCTGCACATGCCCATGGACTCCTACCTCTCCCCATCACCTGACTGTTGACACCTTTCCTTTTGTCTGGGTGTTTACCACATTCCTTTCCTCCTTTGCAGAGATGTCTAAGCCTTTGTTTCTGTCACCACTGTTTCATGTGGGTCCTTCTCTTTCTGTGCTTAGAGAGAAGTGGAGTGGCGTCCTTACTGCCCTTACAACGTAACCTCGGCTCACTACTGCGGGCACAAGCTGGCCCTTTCCTGTTGCTCAGCATCTCCCGAAAGCTAAAGCTGGAGACACTTGCTGTGGCATCATCTGATGTTTGGTTAAGAATGTGGAATCTTATCCTAGCACTTGGGAGGCAGAGGCAGGCGGATCTTTGTGAGTTCAAGGCCAGCCTGGTCTACAGAGGGAGTTCCAGGACAGCTGGGGCTACAGGGAAACCCTGTCTCAAAAAGACCAAAAAAAAAGAAAAAAAGAAAGAAAGAATGTAGAATCTTGGGCTCCACCTGAACCTGTGGCATCAGCCTCTGCCTTTTTCTGAGCCTCCCAGATGACACTTGTCACTGATATTCAGATACCTGGTTGACACTCCAATGGCCACTTGTTGCAAGGTAATTTCTTCTTTGGTCAAACCCTCTCTGCTCAGAGACACCCTCTCACGGTACTCCATCCCAGCTCACCTGCTCGCATTCTTCACCAAATACCTCTTACACGTTTTCTTACATCTTGGTGCTTAATATTCTGTTCTCTTTCTCAGAAGCCGCCAACATTCTCCAGCTAGATTGTAATTGCCTGAGCTTAATTTGCTGTCTCTCATACACCTGGATAAATGATAAATATTATTTTCTTTCTCTCAGACACCTGGATAAATGATAAATATTATTTTCTTTCTCTCAGACACCTGAATAAATGATAAATATTTATGGATCAAATATATTTGTTCAATACTTCCTGGGTGTAAATTCATTAAAGCGTTTTCACATTTTAGAAATATTTGATTTTGTTTTATACCATAGCTTACTGATTTCTTAAAGATGATTCTGTGTCACAGATTAATCCAAATACATATTTGTCTCCCTAAATAAAGTGATACAAGCACTTTGACTTCTAGCAAATTCCTTTAAAATGCAATAGGTAATGTATCTATTTCTCTTTATGTTCCAAATGCCTTTGATTCTCTGTATTCAGACTTTGCTACTCAGCCTTGAGATGCATTCTGTTGTCCAGCCACATCTTGCAGATGACAAAAGGGGAGAACTAGATCTGCTGATGTTCTCACATAGGGTTGCATGGTAGCAAGTAGTTAAGCTAAGCTGGATCTGAAAATGAATCTTAATCATTAGGTTACAATTTACCTAATTTGCCTATGTAACTGACATGGACCTCTGATACTTGGAAGTTACTTGATCCCTTAAGAAAACAGATATGGAAAACACTCCAGTTTGGGAATGTGATGTAATTCCTCCCCATCATTATTTACACATGTGCAGTGATTTCCAAAGCAAAGGCAATTAGCATATATGCTAAGATTCTTGAATGGAAAACTGGCTGCAGTTCTCAGCAACTACAATCTGTATGGCTTTTCACAGCCCCAGACACGAGAGCCTTTATCCTCTATTCTATAAGTTCCCTTCATTTCTTATACCTTTTTCTAGGAAAGTTATTATCATAGTACTTGGACTTTTAATCTCTCATAAAGCTACATCTTGTGATGCATATCTGTAATCCCAGCACCTGAGACGCTGAGGCAGGAGGATTGTGAGTTCAAGCCCACTTTGGGATTTATGCCAAAACCCAACTTAAAAAAATATGTCTTAAATCATTGAATACTGATTCCTCAAATTTCCCCTGAAAGATTACAATCATACATTTTCTGAACTATGTTTTTTATTATGGTTGTTCCAACTAAACCAGAAGAAGAAGCACAACTTTGGGATCCAAAGGTTGGGACATGAATGTTATGCAGCTCTGTTCATTGTGGATCGAGCTGGGTCACCACATCAACACTTGCCTGCAGTTCTATAGCTTCTGGATATGTGGTTTTGTTTTGTGGGAAACCACAATATCCCACCCCCAGATATGTCTTTTGGTGTAAGCTGAAGGCAATTAAGAAGAAGCAGAGTCTACAAAGTTCTCTGCTCTCCCTTACCTAAAATGGGGAATAAATTTACACAGACAAAAGATCTCCTCCCTCCCTTCTCTTCCAGAGGCAACAAAGATTAACCTCTGAAGACAATTTTAGACCTCTGTGAGCCTGAAGACGATGCTGAGACATTCATGTTGTCAAGCCTTCCTTTACCTAACAGGGATTTCTCTTCTCATCTGGAAACTCACAGCTGTTTTTCTTTGTCCATCATTTCTCCAGAAATTTGTTTTTCTTTGTTAAAGACAACACAATTCAAAGCCACTTGCATGAGAACTATTCATGTCTTAGCCACTTTGACACCAAAGTGTCCATGGGAGCCTGGAAGCATGGAATGTCGATCAGTCTCTTGTTACAGGGATCTGTCCCAACTAAATATTTACGAGGATTAAGAAAAAAAAATTGTCATTCAGGCAGGTACTGGGGCACAGGCTAGGTCAGCGGGTTTGGGTAGGTGCCTCTGCACCAGACCAGAAGGTCGGCGGGTTTGGGTCTGTGCCTCTATACCTTTGTGCGGGCTGGGGTGCAGGCTAGGTCAGGCATATGCCCCCCCCCCGCCACCGCCGGTAATCAGTGAGAATCCAAGTGGACTTTTTTTTGGAGAACCTTCAGAACAAGAAGAGAAGAGTGCTTTGGCTTCCAATATCCAATATATAAACAAAATTGAAAGCCTGAAAACAAGACAAGTCAATGCTCCATAAACAAGGAGGAGGAAAGGAAAAAAAAAGCATTTGAAGGAGGAAAGCAAAACCATCCGCTAACATAGTGAAAAGGTATTTGTGATCTGAACCACAAAAGGGAAGTCCACATGCCAGGGACACGATGAAGGGACAACATGGAAAAGGCACAGGATAATCCTGCACCAGGCTCTACCAAACCTGTAGGAGATAGCTACAATGGGAACCCCTTGGAGGAGACCCAAGGAACAGATCTTAGAGGAATAATTGCAGACCTATGCAGAGAAATTAAAGAACATAAAGAAGAATTCAGAGAACTAGAGAGACAGAATGAAAAACTCAAAAACGACCTAGAGGGATACAATGACAAACATCAGAAAGAACTAAAGGAACAGATTGACAAACTCCAGAAAGAACTAGAGGGAGAAAAAATAAAGAAGAATTCAGAGAACTAAAGAGAGAGAATGAAAAACTCAAAAAGGACCTAGAGGGATACAATGACAAACTTTGGAAAGAACTAAAGGAACAGATTGACAAACTCCAGAAAGAACTAGAGGGAGAAAAAAACAAACTCCGAAAAGGAAGTAGAAACACTGAAAAAAGGACAACCAAAAGAAGTAAGGAAGCAACCAAGAAGAGATTGAGAAGCACAAGAAGAGTAAGAAGAAGCTAAAAAACGAATGGAAATACTAAAGAAAACACAGGAGAAATGAAAAAGAGAATTCAAGAATAACTCATCCATCAAGAAGAAAGGAAGGAAAATAGCCTCAGAGTAGAATGGAGGAAAGCAGAACAAAGAATATCATCTGGAAGATAACACAGAGCATTAAAAAGCACAAATAAAGAATTTGAAAAATTTTTAAATACAACAAAGTGGAACAACAGGAAATATGGGACACTATGAAAAAATCAAACCTCCTCATCATATGAATAGAGGAAGGAAAAGAATCTCAAGAGAATTGTACTGTACCAGATCTTCACAGAATAATAGATGAAAATTTCCCCAAAACTAATAAATAGACAAACCTATACAAATAGCATAGAAGCACTAGGACCCCAAATTGACAAGATCAGTAAAGAAACACCCCATGCCATATCATAGTTAAAATGCTACAAACCCAAAACACAGAGACAAAATTTTGAGGGCTACAAAAGAAAAAACAACTCACATACAAAGGGAAACCCATAGAATTACAACTGACTTCTCAAGCTCAAACAATGAAAGCAGGAAGAACATGAAGCAAAGCTTTCCCAGTCTTAAGGGACTATGGATGCCAACCCCAGAATACTTTACCCAGAAAAAATGTCAACTATACTTGGAAGGAGAGAGAAAAATCTTCCATGACATTAACAAGATAATGGAATACATGTCTGGAAAACCAAGCCTTCCATAAAATATTGAAGCAATTCAAAGGGCAGAAGAGAGGAGCAACAAATCTTCAACACCTAGGAAAAGAAACTAAAAAACATAACCAAATTAGGAGCAAAATCAGAGGCTAGAAGTCCAAATGGATAAGAAAAGTGAAAAGGAAGCAGAGTCCAGTCCTTCATTATAACCTTAAATATACTGGGCTAAACTCCCCAAATCAAAGGCATAGACTGGGAGAATGGATTAGGGAAGTAAACATCTATATGCTGTCTCAAGAAACCCATCTCAATTTCAAGGATAGGCACCAACTTAAGGTGAAGGGATGGAAGGAAG